>JASANE010012195.1:0-10548 GCA_030248225.1 Trileptium ribeirensis | reverse complement strand
CCAGTGAACGTTTGAAAATTTTACAAGTTTTAAAATAAACAAATTAATGAAAATTCAAATGGAAAATTGCTACTATGAGACGTGGGGACTATAAGATTCTGTTAAAATCCTTTCAGCCATGTTCATTTGCCAATGATGACTCTTCTGCCACCCTTGTATATGTACCAGTGAAAGTCGCCGAAAATTTTAGCAGTTATGAGCAAAGTACCAAAATTTTACGGGAAAAATTGGTGATAATTATTAAGAATAATCGGCAACTGAATAAATATTTGGTTACCACGCTGGTCAACCCCTTTCCCGCCAGGTTCATTTGCCCTGTATGGATGCATTTCTGCCACCTCTTGTATTTGTACCAGCGGTCTGCTGAAATTTTAGCAGTTACGGGCAAAATTACTAAAATTTTACGGAAATTGGTGATAATTATTAAGATAATAATTGGGCAATCTGATAAAATATTTGGTTACCACGCTGGTCAAACCCTTTCCCGATAAGGTTCATTTGCCCCCTAATGGGATGCATTTCTGCTACCTTTTGTATATGTACCAGTGATCTCGCTGAAAATATTAGCAGTTATGAGCAAAAGTACTAAAATTTTACGGGAAAATTTGGTGATAATTATTAAGAATAAATTGGGCAACTGATAAAATATTTGGCGTCAATTTACCGCTGGTCAACCCCTTTCCCCGCCAGGTTCATTTGCCCCTAATGGGATGCATTTCTGCCACCTCTTGTATATGTACCAGTAGGAGCTGCTGGAAAATTTTAGCAGTTCTGAGCAAAAGTACTAAAATTTTACGGGAAAATTGGTGATAATTATTAAGAATAATTGGGCAACTGATAAAATATTTGGGTTACCCCCGCTGGTCAACCCCTTTCCAGCCAAGTTCATTTTCTCTTGCCCCCTAATCGCAACGGAGCATTTTTCCCACCTCTTGTATATGTACCAGTGGTCTGCTGAAAATTTTAGCAGTTATGAGCAAAGTTACTAAAATATTACGGGAAAAAATCGGTGATAATTATTAAGAATAATTGGGCAACTGATAAAGTATTTGGTTACCACGCTGGTCAACCCCTTTCCCGCCAGGTTCATTTGCCCCCTCAATGGGATGCATTTCTGCCACCTCTTGTATATGTAACAGTTGTTTTGGCCAAAATGTTTAGCAGTTATGAGCAAATGTACTTAAATTTTACGGGAAAATTTGGTGATAATTATTAAGAATAATTGGGCAACTGATAAAATGTTTGGTTACCACGCTGGTCAACCCCTTGCCCGCCAGGTTCATTTGCCCCTAATGGCATGCATTTCTGCCACCTCTTGTATATGTACCAGTGGTTTGTTGAAATTTTAGCAGAGTTCCGTGAGCAAAATTACTAAAATTTTACGGGAAAATTGGTGATAATTATCTAGAGAGTAATTGGGCAACTGATAAAATATTTGGTTACCACGCTGGTCAACCCCTTTCCCGCCACAGGTTCATTTGCCCCTAATGGGATGCATTTCTGCCACCTCTTGTATATGTACCAGTCGTCTGCTGAAAAAATTTTAGCAGTTATGAGCAAAATTACTAGAAAATTTTACGGGAAAATTGGTGATAATTATTAAGAATAATTTGGCAGACTGATAAAATATTTGGTTACGATGTTGGTCAACCCCTTTCCCGCCAGGTTTCATTGCCCCTAATGATTGTGTATTGGATGATGTCACAAGATGAATAGGTCCCAGTAATATATTGCTGATGAGTGGCCTATTTTAGCACTAGGATCAACGCGTTTCCACATTTTCCGTCGTATGGCCTTAACAGCTACAGTCGTGGACAGCTAACTGAAAGTGCAATGTTTTGTAATTTATAATATTAAACTTACTATGCTACCGATAGAGGTCGCTCACAGTTTGCGGGCCTGAAAATTATCGAGCTGGCGGGCACGGGCCTATTTTTCGGCTTGTTGAATTTTTCCGCAGGTTTCTACAAGCCCCAAAATTTCTGTACGCGCACTTGTCTGCTCGTACGAGAGTGCGTACGGTTCAGCGCTGAGGACATTTTTATCAGTAATGGCCTAGATATTGTGGATCGAAACGTCCAGGCGAATTGCATTTGTTTGGAAAGTTACTGCCGTGATCCAAGTATTCGAAAAAATTAACGACAGCCATAACGTCTAATGCAAACGTATTTCGATACAATTAATATACATGCAATATCGTATATTACCCGAAGGTATCAGTAACGTCTCAAATCCAATCTATCATTTCTAGAACATCTGTCAGAAATAAAACTACCGGAATTGGTTCATTTTTGTCATCCCAAACATACGATTTTTTCTCCTCTTCTCTGTAGATCTCTCCATGTTTCTTCGCTCGCTATAAAGGTGTATTTGTCATTTCAGCTTTATTTACATCACATTTTCATGCAGGAATATCGACATAGCGAATGTTCGCGTCAGAGGAACACCACTAGTTTAGCGATTCGCTGTATTTTGACTAGCAATATTCGGTCATTCAGAGCGGTAGGTACTACTAACCTGTCACAACTATCTGTATCCTAAAATCAGCCTATGGTTGTAAGTTTTGTCGACAGCTTACTGCTTTCCGCTCGCTTCTGGCATGAAATAGAGATATTGTTGTATATAACCTATAATATTTAGAGCCCTTCGGTTATAGTTAGTATTAAAATAGTTGGTTATAGTTTGTATTAAAACAATGTACTAAACTGAAGCGTTATAATTATTCAACAAAACCACTAATTTTCATTATAGATGTGTTTCAAGATGACTATTGGACCGGATTAAACCAACAAGTTCAAAAAGGATCGTATGTTTGGGATGACAAAAATGAACCAATTCCGGTAGTTTTATTTCTGACAGATGTTCTAGAAATGATAGATTGGATTTTAAACATTTACTGATACCTTCGGGTAATATACGATATTGCATGTATATTAATTGTATCGAAATACGTTTGCATTAGACGTCTTATCGGCTGTCGTAATTTTTCGAATATTTGGATCACGGCAGTAACTTTTGCAAACAAATGCAATTCGCCTGGACGTTTCAATCCACAATATCTAGGCCATTACTGGATGCAAATATTCCTCAAGCGCTGAACCGTACGCACTACTAGTACGAGCAGAGCAGTGCGCGTACAGAAATTTTTGGGCTTGCGAAAACCTGCGGAAAAGTTCGACCAGCCAATAGGCCCGTGCCCGCAGCTCAGATAATTTTTCAGGCCCGCAAACTATAGACCTCTATCGGTAGCATAGTAAGTTTAATATTATAAATTACAAAACCATTCACTTCAGTTAGCTATTTGCCACCGACTGTCACTGTTAAGGCCATACGACGGAAAATATGAAGCGCATTTAGTCTAGATCCTAGTGCCTAATAGGCACTCATCAGACTGTGTCCACTGGGAGGAACTATTCCATCTTATAAACATCGTCCAATACACAAAGCCACCTCGCGCAGTGGCTAACAAAAGCGAACTACATATCTTAAGATAAGGCGCCGAATAGAAGATATAGTTTCAATCCATAACAACACGAAATAAGCTAAGTTTTCACCAATGTCATGAAGTTGGAATGTTCATATGAAACCTCTATTGCAGATGAACTATATCAACAGTTTTGTGTGCTTTGCACGTGCTCTATTATCAGGTTTATCGTTGGGCTTAGTGTATCCAGAGCGGCATAAAAAGCTGAGATATCGCATCTGCCATATCTCTCATGACAATACCACGTCATTCCATTTAACGCGATTTTAGAATCTAAGACAGACAGCTGTAACACAGCAACAGTATAAGGCACAGAGATGTGTTTGGTATATAGCGTATTACTGCTGAACAGATAATTTTAATGTGTAAAAAAAGTATATTTGATATTATAAAATCTACGCATGACCAATTTCAGAGCTGGTCATGTAATTATATATTAAAGATGCCAGACCATACAACATATAATAAATTCCAGTTCGAATACAGTAAATAGCTATACTTTTTTATGCATATCAACTCTTGGTGTTATTCACTATTATAAAACTTTAAACAATAATTGAGGTAAGCGCTAGCACGACATATACATACAGATATTGGGTTATCTGTAGCTCTCACTTTGGAAGACATTAACTCCGGATACCTGAGTACTTAGTGTTTACAAGCACATGAAATCTTAAAGTTAATTTGAAGTCGGTTTCGGGCCATATTTTTTGCCACTGCCATTTTTCTTCTTATCCTGTTATAATGGTGTTCTACAATCCGTCGAAGGGTAAGTAAAGCTCTGAGTAAAGCTCCATCGTTGCTTGAGGCAGATGAAATCCATTGCTTTAGTGTTTTACCGTGCCAGAATCCAAAGTGTCGAGATGTCGCTTATGGCGCATGACGCTATTAGCGGCAATGAGTAGATGGGCAAATTTAAAATAACCAATGCAGCACTGTTCACTTTAGCTCTGCGGTGGAGACAACTAGACTAGGCATTGCAGCTGATTGTAATATAGCAGATAGCGATGATACCAGGCCTCGTAAGATGGAAAAGAGTGCTATGAAGGGTAAAAATATGACACCCCTTAGGAGGGAAGAAACATGGCTGGAGAAGTAAAATGGTTCGTACCTTAGGGTGAAAGAAACGTTGTAGGGGAAAATATGGCACGATACCGGGCCTATATGTTTTAACATAACGCAATCCAAGTGTATTAAAATTGCAGCAATGAATGTGGACCTGTGACAGTTACGAGTACTCGCGGGTATCCACTACCCGCGAGTTACGCGCTACATGTTGGTTACCCCCTACCCACGGGTACCCGCTACCCGCGGTCTTAACACTCGAGCCCGTAGCCGGCCCGGCCCGCGGGCATCCATACAAGCGCACAGCTCTGAGTAAGACCTTGTCAAATGGTCACACTCTCGTATTATTTCAGCAGCCTCTACGTCCATAACGCGCGCAGTGACGGTACCCAGTAGCAAGGACATTCAGCAAGTACGCACTGAAGGAATATTTATCCAGTTTTTCAAACTACGCTTAAAACACCAGAGCCCATGAAGCAATTAGGTTGCTGCCACTGAAAGAAACCAATAAATTTTTGCACATCGTTCTTAAAAGTGATCCCTAAGTCTTTTAGACAGCAACCACTAAATAGAACTATCTCGTATAAGCAGCGCCAAATAAACAAAACCATGTATTCAAGCAAAACGTGAATTTTATAAGACAATGTCTACTAAATGGAGCCACTGCAAGTTTTAAACCGCGTCCACCAACAGGAACCACACTGGTTTTCACACAGCGCCTAAATAAATGGAACCACCTACATATTTTGACGCCAAAAGAATAACATGGACACTAAACTAAAATGAGGTATATATATATATGAAATGGCCGCCGCAAGTCTATAAAGAAACCCAATTATAGTCCTAATTATAATGTACAGCTGACCGACTTTTATTTTTTGTCTTCAAATTTTAGATTAGCCAATATCCGTACAGAAATTGGGATGACAACGAACCCGAGGCAGATAAAAATTGTATGTACGTTCACAACATCCTCGAGCGAAATGTTTACAACGGCAAATGGCGAATGGCTGACTGCAAATCCGATCCATTACCATTTGCTTGCAAGAAAAAAGCTAGTAAGATTTGGCATTTTTCGTTTTGAAACTAGTGATAGCGGATTTCACATTATTTCACAGGAGCCGTCATGGGTGTAGCGTGTTCAAGTAAGCAACGCTCGAGACAAGCGCCCTTCGTTTGATCCAAACACAATGCTGCATTTGTGTTGGCACAATGAGGTTTTCAAGTAAGAAATTTTCCTTACAACAACAGGACATCTTATTTAGAAGAATCAATATGCGGAACAGAGTGCTGACTTGGTGAATAATAAGGTGTGAGCTCTTTCACAGGAAAACTGATATAAAACATACCTATTTTCTTGGCAAGTTTCTACATTGGTTACTGTCATATATTTCATTTTCTTGCTTTACGATACGCCGGTTTGTGCACAACTCGTACACTTGATAAAAGACAACCAACCTTGAAAAAATAACGCTGGCTCGGCCGGAGTAGAGGCTCTATGATGTATATTTTTAGAATTGTAAAACAATACATACAACTCAATGTTATAATTACTTCTGGTAGACATTCACGAAAGTGTTAGTTACATAGAATCGTGATGGGAAAATGCAGTTTGCAACACATCTCACGCTCAAAATATTGTGAGGACACTTTGTCTTACATTAACTTGTTATGCCTAAAGCGCATATATATAGCAGTCAGTGAAACTGTTGAAATCGAGATCGTGTGTTTCTAGTTACTGCAGTGTATTTTGCTTTTTGCTATGTCGATTCGTATACTATTTCTACATAAAGGAGGTCGTGTGCATAGTGGTTAATGTATTTTTTGGCATTTTAATTTTGTTTTGACTAATAAAATTATTTTAAGTACTTGGGCTAAAAAGAAACTGAAAATATGCTGGCTTTTGCGCAGATTTTCAGTTGAGTTGCTGATCGTATAAAGTTAAGTCGCATTTGTAATTTGTGGGTGTATTTTTTCGTTGTGCAGTGTCATAAATAAACTGCGGTGACGTAGGTTCCGTTCTTTCAGGACGCAAGCGAATACATTCTTTGGGAAAAGAAAATCGCTGCTCATATACTCCTGCACATTTCGTTTCTTATCGGACCGTAAGCTTACGTTCCTTCAGAACGTGTTGCCTATCACAAATGTAACTTGGAATATTGAGCTTAACAACCCACACCATACTGACATGCCGTGTCTCAGGAACCTCGAAGGTTCAACTGAGCAAACGCTAGGACTGTTTACCAGTGAACTCATTAATATTATTATAACGGTTATATATAACATTATATTGGGCTTTGTATGTATATAACGATTGTAACATTATATTGGGCTTCGTATATATATATATATAACGGTTGTAATATATTGCTCTTCATATATATATTCACGTGATAAATACGTTCAAACTTTTTGCTCAAAAATTGTGCACAACGTTTGATCAATGTTAGATCAAAACTTTAATTCAATTTGTAAAAATACAAAAATAATGTGAATTACGTTGTTGACATCATAATATCAGCTGATTTATTTTCACGTAACGCAACTCCCTCAATAATTTGCTAAAAAAATGAACAGCGTTCACACGTTCAAATTCGCCAAAAATGCTAAAAATGTGCTTTTAAGTTTTGATGAAAAGTTTGAACTAAAATTTTGATCAAATTTTGAGCAAAAATGAGACCACTTGAACACACTCTTAATTATTGTTTATTTTAGGAAATTCAGGTGACGTACCACCACCGCCAGTAAGCACAACAAGTATGTGATCTAGTGTCATTTATTTATGGGTGCCAACAAACTTGGAAGGGAGCGATGTGTTGTTTTCTGATAACGCAAATAGAAATTTAAATTATCCTTTAATATTAATCTTCATAAGGTTAGATAATCCAACTTATAGTTGTTGATAACTCCAGTTTTAACTATGAACTATTTAGTCCGTTTCATTCATTAAGGATTTTCGTTCTCAAAATAAATTTTGCTTATTTAAATGAGTCAGCCTAAGCACGTTCAGGTAAACTTTGTGAAAAATCAATGCCGTTAGTTGTTTAGGTAGTATTTACATTGAATAGCTGGATAAAATACGAATCTTGGTAAGAATTGTGATTTCGCGTAAAACACAGGTTCATCAACTTATTAGCTCCTACTTTTCGTTTTGTAATTCTGGTTAATCTGTAAATGTGAAAAAAATAAAGGCAGCAACTACGACGTTCTTTAGGAAAAATTTTGTTGTTATATTTAAGTGTGGCCTTCAAACTGCGGTCCTTACTGGATTGAAGAACCGGTTACGGGTGCGTGCTATCGAACAAGCGAAGATCAACATACATTTGAAGATGCAGAGGACTATTGCGTTACGTACGGTGGCCATTTAGCTTCAATTCATTCGCCGGAAGAACAAAGCGCCATTCTAGGTAATTCCAAACGCATTTTTATTGCGAAACATTGTACGCAGTTAGTTGTGCTGGAAATCATTATAATCCTAGTTATGTTGCTATAAAGCATTACTCGTTAATAGTTTCAAGTAGCAATATATCCAAGCTGATTATTTTTATAGCTTTTTAACTCATTTTTATGATTTTTACAGATTTACTGTTTTTTCTGAATATGATCACGCAGTCTTGATATAACTGGCTAATTTTAAAGATGCGGAATTTGAAATAATTTTTTAATATGTAAATTTTTTTGTTAGATCAGCAAAATACGTCTTTGAAGACAAATAATCGTGTTTGGGGTAATTTAATTATTTACGACTTTTATGACCTTTATGACTATTGCAATTAGTTTTGCTGATTTTTTAAATCTTTCAAATTTTTGGCATATTATTGGTGTCGAAAATTCTTAAAAAGAAGTACCTTGCTGTCATGGGCGGCAATTCTGGGGGGATGAGGGGTTTGAATTCCCCGTTTATAAAGATCCGCGGATAAGAACTAAAGAAAAATTATTCTTATCTCCTCACTATTTTATTGATCGTCGCCCCTGCTTGCTGTTAAAAATTATCTCGCAATTTTTTCTTGAGATATTCGGAGCCGAATTCTGATGGATAATGCTAAAATCTGCACGATCCGTTGATGTATTACACTTACCGTTGACACAGAATACAGAATACAAGCGTACATAAATATTCTTCCGTATGGAAGAAATTATCGAAAAAAGGCTCACTCAAAAAAGACGAAAAATTGCAACTATTTCTATAAAATTAACGTGGTTAATAAAACAAATTCAGCATCACTCCTTTGATTTAAAAATAGACTAATGTAAAATGCATAAATACAGTACCACATCTATATTACAAGGCATGTCTGCAATTTTTCCATCATCATTCTTTGATTTTATTTTCAGACGTTACTTTTCGTATTTCGCCGGACTATAGTTAGTAGTCACGACAAAATTAAATTGTACAAGATCCTTAACCTATAAAAGACAAGGGCGCTAACATCACACCACATGCCACGATCACCTCGTGTTCACCAACACTATCTACGCTAGCGTAGTGAGACATTACATTACTTCCCTGTGCAGTCGCGGAGAGAGCGTTAGTTGAACTCAAGCAGCGTTATGAAACTTACTGCAGAGGATCATGCCAGATTCGTTTAACGAAAAGATCCACGACACCTAGATATGTTAGACTAGGCAGGACTCGAAGTCGACCCTCTAGTATGCGAGACCAATGCGATAGCTCTGCACCACTAGAAGGGGCTTAATCAAGGGGTGGGGGAGACACGAGGAACCATATCTCCTACCCCTTGTAATAACGCTTACCCCCTCGTGAACGTAGGCAGCACAGCGTAACATATGTTTATGTGCATGCGGTAGGATTATGCTGCGCCCCATCTAGAAAATCCGATGCCCCTCCCCCCCGTGCGGACAGCTCTGGCTACGTCTGTGAATAAAGGCCACTATCAACTTGTGCTCAGTTACGCTATGTATGTTGTCGTAGTGAGACATTATAATACTAGTTATTGATTTTTTTATTTTAGCATACGTCATCAGCTTATTTTCTGGGCCAGTTGAAACGTGGATTGGGTCGACCCAACGCGGAACATTTGAAGGATGGTTATGGACCGACGATTCGGCTTATAACTATATCAATTGGGAGCCAGGTAATGAAATTTTACTGTTATGATGTGTTTCAACATTCGTCAAGTTTTACATTGAGTTTACTTTAATTCATTGTTGTCTAACTGAACTTAATCCTGTACTTGTTAATAATTTATATTTGCTGCCATCTGTATAGTTCGTTATCAATTTATGCAGAATTGGCGCTAACGAGGCAAGATTCTGCGTCAGCTTCTAGTTTAATGATACATCATGTTGACTGCTTAAAAAGAACGCTGGGTTAAAGGTAAATGCTATTTTAATATACCATCTAAATTAATATAGATATTTATTGTTCTCGTGCGAATGTAACTTTATGAAATAAACCGTCACGAAAAAAATTCGTGCAAAAAGAAGGAACCCAGCTATTCTGCTTTGAAAAATTTAAGCGGTTGTTTTATCAATTTAAATTTTTGATGTTAATAGTAGTGATCAAAGAATTCTTGTTAGAGCATTGACTACCCCAAATTATCAAAGTATTTTCGGGCGTGCCAGCAACCACAACACCCTGCAGCTAGACCCTCTACAAAAAAGTTGGACAACTAGGTAGTGAGTACACTTCAGAATGTTTGGGATAGTCCCTGACATTAAAGTTACGGCATCACGAAACCTAAACTATAAATATATTTGAATGTCATACTGTAGTACAAATTTTTGTGTTTAACTCATTGTAAAAATGCTTTTAGGACTGAGGTATAATAGTGCTGTACTTGTTCATTTAATTATATATAATACAATCCGTACATCTTGGAACACTTTAGTTGATACTGTCCTAAACCTACAATTCTAGCCTCAATCAACAAAAAATTTGATTTTTGATAAATAAATATCGCTGGAATATAAAATTACTTATCGATAAGACAACATCAATGTAGCTATTGAGCTAACTGAACGTAGTACAACTACAA
>JASANE010012191.1:0-43848 GCA_030248225.1 Trileptium ribeirensis | reverse complement strand
TTATATTATTTTATTGGTACTTGAGACGCTATGTAATCGATATGCTATCGGTATTATTAATACATACAATAATGATGATCTAGAAGGCGCAATTCGTAGTGAAGTATTACTTATCTACATATAGTTCAGTTTACGTGTGCGAAAACGTGCTTTCGTCCTGGATGATTTTCTTGTAGCATTTTCGCTGTTTTATAGGTTGCAAATTGATTACATTTTCTGGACTGCATACAAGAATTATCAGTATATAAAGCATAAATGGAAACGACTCGCAAATAGCGCGATAATTACGCCGCGTATTCATGAGGTAAAGCTATGAGCCAATGACTGATGAAAATGTGTTACCTGTAAATTTTTGAGCTCAAATGATCAATTTTTGCTTCTGAAGAAAGGCAATTCGCCATATTTTTTATTTACAAATGTTGCAAAATTTTTATAAAAATTTTAACTGAAACAGGTAAAAGCAGCAACAGAGGCTGATCGGTTTCAGCAAAAGCTGAAAATGTTTTGTTGGTGAGTTCTAACGACCTGGGTGTATGTACCTTAAGTTTATAAATCTGATACATGATCTTAATTTTGCTGTTAAAACAAATCTTTTGACCATTTTACATCATGTAACCTTCATAATATTATTTGCAACAACAATATGTGTGGAATGGGTTAACCTCATTTACTGAAGTGAATTTTAGTACAATGCTACTTAAGTTCTGCGGGGGCACGTGATCATACATTTGACGGGCGCGAACCTCCGTTTGTGAACCAGAACTGTTGAATCATCATTAAAAATTAAAATCTGTTAACAGATCGGTTCAGGTTTTGTATCACTTATGCAAATGCAGTGAAAGTGGAATATTTAATTGCTGTACAACAAGGCACCTGAGAACTAGCCTAATGTAAATTTTCAATATTTTGGACGGACGTAGTATTCCAGGTTCATAGCGAATTTAGTTCAAAACTAAACCGAATTTCAGTTCCTTTCCGATGACACACCTATCGCTTACCCCAGAGCATATTTAGGCCAATGTTGTTCTATCAAAGGCTTCAATAAACTTCTGAGTCCGTTTAAGTGTATATTCTTACAAAAATACCTAAATCTAGTTCTTTTACTGGATTTGGAGCACTAATATAACTAGCATTGTGGTTACTATTGGTTCATAGGCTATCTTCAACAGCCACAAAGATTATTTCCATAGTAACTATTTTAATAATTGTAAAATATCCTAGATCCTAAACATACCATCTAATGATTTAGTGATAAGCTTGGATTTAATACAATAATGCCAAAATTATACGTTGTTAGTCATCGGCGTGAAAGCAAGCAACGTTAAAAGTTTAATTATGCGTAATTTACAGCAGAAATAATTGATGAAATTATAATTTAGTTGTGTGGGTTAAAATTTTTTACAAGATAATTTGTTTAAGACAAATGACAGGTTATCGCTCGAAACGATGCCAATTGATCTACGACCTTTATAAGGCTCAGTATGTCAAAAATATTAAAGATGTATTGTTGTACACTTTTGAGCGTACGGTTTCACTGATGTATACTTTATTGATGCGTTTTAGTGAAAGGTGCTAGACGTATCAGATAACTTTAAGGGCTAACAGGAACATAAGTTTAATATAAGCTCTGGGGTAAGCGATAGGTGTGTCATCGGAAAGGAACTGAAATTCGGTTAAGTTTTGAACTAAATTCGCTATGAACCTGGAGTACTACGTCCTGAGAAAAAAATATTAAAAATTACATTAGGCTAGTTCTCAGGTGCCTTGTTGTACAACAAATTAGATATTCCACTTCACCTGCCATTTTGCATAAGTGATACCAAAAATTCTGAACCGATCTGTTAACAGATTTTAATTTTTAATGATGATTCAACAGTTTTCTGTTCACAAACGGCGGTTGGCGCTGCTCAAATGTATGATCACGTGCCCGCAGAACTTAAGTAGCATTGTACTAAAATTCACTTCAGTAAATGGGTTAACCCATTCCACACATATTGTTGTTGCAAATAATATTATGAAGGTTACTAACGTAAAATGGTCAAAAAAGACGTTTTAACAGCAGAATTAAGATCATGTGTGGATTTATAAACAGGTATATACACCCAGGTCGTTAGAACTGACCAACAAAACATTTTCAGCTTTTGCTGAAACCGATCTAACCATCTGTTGCTGCTTTTACCGAGTTTCAGTTAAAATTTTTATCAAAATTTTGCAACATTTGTAATAAAAAATATGGCGAATCGCTTTGCTTCAAAGCAAAGATTAAACATCCAAGCTTAGGTTTACAGGTAACACATTTTCATCAGTCATTGGCTCATTAAAAAGTTATGACAGTATACACATTTGAATTAACAAAAGTGTAAAAAAGTTGCCTTCAAAGTTTTGACCTAAATTCGTTCTAAATATTGAACGTGTAACGAACATTTAGGGAAATATTGGCAGATGAATTTAGGACAAATGAAAAATCATTACCGCACGGGTGTGGCCTTCGTGAATGCACACATTAATTCAGAATAGACACCATGAGCATTTTTGAACATAACGGCAAACGTTAATGCCGTTATAATAGCATAATACGGTTTGATTTGAATATGGTAATAGACAACAACCCATTAATCGCAGGGAATGACACAGAAATCCAGCTGTTTGCAAATATCGAAGGAAATATTTTGGATTTAGTTTTAAGATTCACATCTTTACCAACACACATGACAAATTAGCAAAATTATATTATAAAATACCGTATTATTATTTATCGAACGGATAGGCAGGTGTTCTTAATTTTGTACCATCGGCTGCGTTACACATTCGGTGGGCACTTTACGGGAAAATGCTTTAAACAGTTACTTTTAAATTAAAATCGGTTTGTTTTCGGTGTTATCTTTTTTATTTGGTAAGCAATAAAGAATATTTCGTTAATATTACGGTAGTGCATGTGGTGACCAGGATAGCGAAAGCATGAATATAACTCAAATATTTTTCGGTCCCCGAATTCACAACTACCATAAAAATCGGAGTTTAATGAAACTGGAAAACAGAAGCAGTTGGCAAAAAAACAAAAACAAAACCTGAATTAGAGATATTAATACTTAGTTTCGTAACAAATATTCCTGAATATATTACCCGCCATAATATCCTGAATTAGTCAAAAAAAATACGAATTCTTTTTGGTCGTCAATATTGTTAAATTCCAGGTTGGAATACTACAGGTTGGTTAACTATACCAAAAGCAGTAAATTCGCAACTAGATGACTATATAATTGAAATTATATAATTTAAAATTAAATTATATAATTTAAAAGTAACAGAATGGGTTATCCTTTTAGGTAAGCCTGTGCAGTTGGCGCGTAATTAGTGGGTATTCCTCGAACAGTGCACTAAAGCCTGTAGTTGGGAAAAGTACCATCGCTATATGATAACGAAATGAATAGGTATATATTTTACTCCTATAAGTAGAAATTGGTTAGCACGATTTGGTTCAATTTTTCACAGTGATTATACCATTTTTGATAAGAATCTTGCAGTGTTGCTATCAAATAATCATTCGCTACACTTTATAATGATATAAATGCAATTCCTGGTGTTGTAATTCTGAAGCCTTGAAAAATTTCAATTTGTTGATATGAAATTCTTATTTAATAGGTCAAACTTGCGAAGTCGACTCAGATAACTACACGTGCAACTACTGAACCTTGATTTAATACTTTTTTCGACAGAGCGCATCAAATAGTTAATTTCTCGTTTTTAAGTTAATCACCGGCTATAACAGTTGCTGATAATTAAAGTAAATTAAGGTGCGTTCACACCTTCAAATATTTTGTTCCAAATGTGAGCTCCAACTTAGAGCTCAAAATTGGATGAAATTTTAGCCAAAATTTGATCTAAATTTTACTGTGATTTTTAACAGAATATTCTACAGTTCGCCACGTTTCAAAATTTCTTGTTAAATTTGGAGCTCAATCTTCTTTAACACATGTTTCTTGTGCCTAATTTACTAAAATAATATACATAAAAACGCATGAACGGTGTTCACACGTTGAAATTGACTAAAAATGAAAATGGTTTCAATTTTTGCGCAAAAGTTTATCTCAATTGTTGATAAAATTTTGAATATGCGAACGTACCTTCAATAGTAATAGTAGCGCTGAATTACGTTAAAGTGCTATGTCAGAGGGTCATGTGAAGTTAGCGGCTTCAAAGCGGTTGTCCGGTATCCTATGACGGGTTATTTTTCCATGGCTAGTAAGGGGCTATTTTTGTAGGCTGGACGTTGGCGTTCCAATCCCAGGTAGTCTATCATAATTTCTAAAGGTCACTTGTAGATTTTTCAAATATAGGCAATGTTAGGTACGTTTGCACGTCAATGTTTTTGCTCAAAACTAAAATTTTCAATTCAGCTCAAAATTTGTTGTTACTGTTAGTTTGTAATAAAAACATTGCAAGTCACGATGCTTCAAAATTTGAGCTTTAAAATTTTTTAAAGTTTAGCTCCTTCCCTTTTTTTCATTGGCCAAAGCAATAGCTAGAAAAGTTTCATTAATTAATGAGAAAAGAAATGTCGATAATTAAAATGTATACGTAGCTGCAGTTACTTAATGCACATCATAATTTTTGTATAATCAATATTTATGATACACTGTAATCAGCAATTTTCCACCCGTGAAGCCCAAAACCTAATGATTTGTATTTAATATCAGCAATAAATACCATAACAAATAAAAGAGGTATAAGCACTCTGAGTAAGTTGGATTCCTAAAATAGTTGTCGGCTGTGACTCGAAATTTCTATGCTCTTGACTTGGAGATCCCTAAACTGCATCGCAGGGAAAATTACCACAAACCTCCATTATTTGAGAGTTTTAAATTAATATAAATACCAGACAGATTTTATTGTGGCAAAAATGACACGTTTTACTATTACACTGTTGTATAACAAGTTGGTTCCCTAAACCTAAGCTGTAGTACTCAGTTTTCATGATCTGACGCTACAATTTGCAAACACTGTGGCTAAAAGTGAACATAGATGTTCGGTAACATCAAATACCTTATTTTCGACACAAAGTAATAATTGTCTAATTAAAAGACTTTTTGATTTTGGGTAAAGCTGAGCTGAACCATAAGTGTATTTGTTATGAGATTTAAGTCAAATTAACTATCGTCTAATTAGAGCTATACTAGTGACTGGACATAAGGCATCGGTTTTCATTCATCAGGAAACAACTGACATTAACTAAAACAGAATAGGCAAATAGCACAGACGCATGGTACTATACACAAGGCTATACAAACAAAGTTATTGACAATTGCATCCAACTTATGATACAGTTTTTCATGAATACCGATCTTGGGCCTCGTACACGAACTCTGCGCTTGTTAAGCGTGTAAAACAGAACAGCTAAAAATGTGCTAATCCTATGCTACTATAAGGTTCTTTCTGTGATTCATAAAATTTAACTCTCATTTCAATCCACCAATGGAGAATTGTTGTTAATAATTTCCCAATTTTCTAGCCAAATACTAGGATCTGAGTTGGGAACGTCATAAGATATTCATTGAGATGGATTTGAAAACCATGGTATTTAATACACTTTACATGATTTGTTCAGTGACATGACTGAACTTGTACATATGTTAAAAATGTCCATGAGTCTTAAAATATTATCCACCATGGCCGCAGGCTTTCAGGCCCAATAGGCATGATTTTATAGTTCTCCAAAACAATAAAAAATTTACCATTATATGGCATTTTTCATTTTTGACCAGCTGCCACTAGAACATTAATGGTACCATACTGTCTGACTTATACAAAAAATGTATCTTAATTAAAGCAATACGTTTGCCTGGTGATATCTGAAAAATAGGAAACCAAAGATGAAAACACTTATTTCAGGTTAACTCTACACATTAACATCATTTATTGCCTACATAATGTTTTGTTATACTGATGTCTGTGAAAATGCATTTTTCAATTTTTAGGACCAAAAATTCCGTTTCTGTGTAAACGACCTTTCCAAATCATAATAACTTAATGTGTGGAAAACTTAGTTTCCAAGTTGGCTTTCTGGATCGTAAATCAACCAACCGATAAAAGGCATTCGGTATAAAAAATTCTTCATATAGACAAACAGCGTAAGAAAGAATACAGGTTTAAGCTTGTTGACATATGGTTATCTGATTCATTGTTTTCATATATACTCTGGCTTAGGGGTTTCTTTGTTCATTAGAATCGCCATGAGGTGGCTTTAAGGCGTCTTGCCTTTCTGGTTTACAACTGCAAAAAGAATTGGATTCAACTGGTAACCGTTAGACTAATCTGTTTAGTTGCTGTTGTAATTCTTGGGTACCACCCAAGCTCAATTTTTCTGGCAACGTCCCTGTTTCCATTTAACAAATATTACAGTATAATAGTGAGATTCATTTATAACAAACATTTATATACCACAAAATAATAAAATAATAATACAACTAATATTGCACAATAATTGAAAATATATATTATTTTTTTAATTCAAACATTATCTGCTGTTGTATAACAAATAGCAAGAACTTAGCAAAATCTTCATAAGTGGGTAATAGCATTTATCTTCTGTATAGCTATTATCTAAGATTTTCACGCCCGTTGCTAAATAGTTGAGAGGTGCGCTGCCAACATATTGCGTCAACCCTGGCAAAAACACGTTTTTAGGTAAGGTGCCCTATGAATTGTATTTTTCGTAGTTATAAATCTAACCTGAGTAAAGTATTGCGGCTCAATTTTACATGACCGCTATATGTTTTTCTTAGCCGATAATTTATAAAAATTCACTTAGCTACGTCGAAATTGTTAAAGATAAATTATCGAACAATGAAAATAATACTAAAAGTTCACTTCATTTTTACCTAAAAGAGATTTTGACTGTCTTAAAGCATAAGTTAGTAATCAACTGAGAGCGGAAGCCTTACAATTTGTTTAAAGGCTAAACCATTTTCACCTAAACTAGACTTCAACTGTTTTAAAGCATATGTTAGTAATCAATGAGAGCGGAAGCCTTAATATTTGTGTAAAGGCTAAGACTATTTTCTAAACGTGTGTGAGTAAGGTCAAAATGTATATAATTATTTTCGAGGTAATTCATTTGAGATTTAATTAATATTTATCCTTAAGAATCTAATGCAATTCTTCTTAAATTTACACGATACTATTTCCAATTCAAAAATTAATACGGTTCACAACACAGTGGAAAGTTTGATTAATATTTATACAATAAGATAATTAGAAATAAATACTTAGACATTTAGGCGCATGGGATTCCTGAAAAGTTAAACATATAACACAAACAATATAACGTATACAGATAATATTTTATACGGTAAGCTAACAGGAGCGTGAGGTAAAATATCTTGTAACAATAATGTTCCAGAACATGAGATTCTGACAAATGATAATTATCATTTTCGTTCGCTGTAGCCAAGTTCAGCGCGCACAGAGCGGTAGTAAAAAATTTAGCAGAACTTTACTAGTTTGTAAATTATTCACGATAAGATAAGACAACTAGACTGATAGCTTCCATCAAATATTTGGCATTGTTTTGTCAAATAGGATTCAGGTTGAAGATTTTACAATTTTAATTAATCACGCGTTTCTTGAGTACCATTTTATCCCGCCATAATCAGCTTTGCACTACTATAACTTAGCGCTCATGACCTTAGACGATGCTATAAGGACGTGGTCACATTGCAACTTATACGATCCATTACTTACCGATAAGGACCATCTATATTCATTACTATATAAATATTTGATAATTATTGAATGTTACC
Organism: Trileptium ribeirensis; assembly: GCA_030248225.1. Lineage (NCBI taxonomy): Eukaryota > Metazoa > Nematoda > Enoplea > Enoplida > Thoracostomopsidae > Trileptium > Trileptium ribeirensis. The sequence continues at coordinate 36,049 of JASANE010012191.1, read as the reverse complement.
ATTATTAGAATAAGCTTAATATCTGTTCAAAACGTAATATTGTTGAATGATCGTAAGGAACGATAAGCAACATATTGTAGCTAATGTTCTCGCAAAGAACGGCACAGTTGTGGTTAAACAGGTATGAGAAGAAGTGCTTTCAAGAATATTTTTTTCTGGAGTTTCAAAAACAACGGCGAGCCCACGAATCTTACTGAATTTTACCCGCCAATGCATAGTACATATCACGCCGCCATAGTTCAAAAATAAACCGTAATAGGGGGACGTGAGTTGTTGAACTTAGGCTGTAGTTAAGGTTGTAAATTTGTTTGACGATTTCGGATTGCCTGTTGCTTTTGACATCGGAGCGTTGAGAATTATAGGCTGAAATAATGAATAAATTATTTAATTTTAAAATGATTAATAATTAACGTAATTTGTGATTTCAAATAATCTTGTTTATCTAACTTAAATAAATATTTCAATATAAATTATTTTCGATATTACTATTTTAAAATACTTATTTCAGAATCTAATATTTATGTTTAGTATTCATTTAAAATCTTTCCAATTATACTTGCTATTTATATCAACTAGTGTTTTGATTAAAAAATTATTCAACATTAAAAATAATTCATTAGTATACTAATTCATTACTGCAAACGATACTAATTTGAATAAATAAATATGTAAAAGTATTAATAATTAGTAATAACAATAAATATTTTAAACAACTCTTAGCCAAGTAAATTTGGTGCAGCCTAACTTTTCTAGCAGTTGTTAATACAATTGACCGGTGTGATATTACCGATATAAGTAATTTTGCGTTATTAGCGGTCTGGTTTGGCCCGAAGGAGGTTTGCGAAAACCCATCTAGGTACTCTTAAAAATAAACATTCTGAAAAATGTAAAGATACTTTTGCGAAATAAAATTGGAGAATTTCCCAAGCATACGCGAAAATGTTTAAGCAACTTGAACGCCAACTACATGCCAGAGCTCCCTGGAAATCGCCTGTAGCATGTTCCCTATTGTATATTCTGAATCACGAAGCGGTGATACACTCAAATATTGTTGGGACAACGATTTAATCAGACAATGAAACTTGAGCAACTTATGACCGACGGGTTTTGTCATCGTTCGATTTAGTGGTGAGAACTGCTCAGAAATAATTACCAAACGTCTCAAGATATTTTTGCTTAAGTTTAAACCACTACCGCTATCAGGGCGAAACACTACGCTCCGGTACAGCGCTAACCCTTTGCTTCAGAGCTTAGCGGTCCGCTGTCAACTAATGGTGCCATTGTGCTCCAGATACCTACTTTGACTCCTGAGATTATACTCCTTAGCGAATAATTTTGATTATGCTCAAAACTCTAAAGCTTACGTTCTGTCATGATTCAATTATTATGCAAGAAGCCACTGCTCTTTCTAAAAAGCCACTGCCTTAAACTTTATGTGCCTATTTTTGTATTGTTCGTATCAAAAGTTACCGCAAAATTTCAAACATAGTTTTAGGTAAAGAAAACGAAGTGAGAAATTTAGAACTAAATTGCTTTCAGGCGCGCCAAGTAAGATGTAGAACAATGATAAGATATAAACTAGGCATTGCAGGAAAAATTCAAAAAGTAACAAGGCCTGATGGTAAAAATTATAAAAATATTAACAAAAATTGGTAAAAAAACTCACCGAATTCTCACTAATAGGAACCGCTTCATTGCCTATATCTGCCGCCTCCAGTTGTTTGAACCATTATTTCTGTAGCCCCTGTGCCACTGTTACTGTGGTTATTTGCTACCGCTGATGAAGCTGACCCGCATTGTCCCTGACCGTTTTTTCACCCAGTTATTTTACTACAATTTCCAATATTCCGTCGATATTTTCCCATTTGACAATGATTTCGAACTTCAGCGAGTAGCATCGGATTTGAGTAGTCTACAGTTAGCGAGCGATCTGTCGTGGCAGCGTCGTCGTCGTGATAATTAGGAATGTCGCGACGGCTTGGGGACTGACCCACGTTATTTATAACGTTGGCATTATCTCCGGCACTAACCATGCTGCTCGATGTTTGCTCGAGCGGAGACTAAAACTATATAAAAATCAGATGAAATTTGTTTCTATGATTTTACGAACCAATAAAATACTGTCTTGAATTCGGCAATAATGCAGAATGTATCATTCATATGGTTGTGAGTAGAAGCAATGCGGCCAATTTCATATTTAAATTCGGGTTGTTTTATCGGTAAAAAATATAGTGAGAAGCATATTCTAACATGACGATGCAAAATTCGGTTTTACGCATATATAAGAACTGGATATTTGAAATATATAGTTTATATTAATATAAAGTATTGTAAAGGTAACCAATGATGATCAACACAAACATCACATTTTTTGTGCCGAGAGCGTTAAATATTGAAATTTCAAATCTTAAAACCCGTAATTTCAGTTGTGCGAGCACAAAATTTGAACTGCGTGAGCACCCAGTCATTGTGAGGATCAACTCAAGCGGTGACCTTGCGATAGCACATTCAAAAAATTTTTGTTGTTGTTTTAAACTGGCGGGGCGCACCAATATCAACTTGGGCATGGCACTTCATTGCCCGTCGTTGCGATGCCAATGGTCAACTTTGTAAACAAGCAATCTTACAACTCTCTCATATAGCCGATCGATAGCTGTTGAAGGTTTGTCGGTATAGGGGAATAGACTAACGACGGTCGAGGGCGATTCCTAAACCACCTGAGGCCAATTTTACCTCAATTTTTGCTAATTTTTTAAGAGAGAACTTTCACCGCACGCGTCCAGGAGGTAAATATGGCTTTTAGGTAACCCGCTATCCCCCTGCCGAGCACCTATGAGCTAAATCTATTGGCCTTGACCAGCATATCACTGTAGGCGCATGCCACTCAGTTTTGCGCGACTAAACTTAACATGAACCCGTCGGCTATCCTATTTTATCAAAGCCGATGTGGAATCGAAAACCACTGTTACAGAACAAACAGTGGATTTGGCACGGTTTTTCGTTAACCCAATCAAATAGAAGCGTAATCCAACTGCAGAAATTACTAACTGTTCCGGAACGGAGTTTTGGCGATTTGTTATGAGTAGAAAACGGTTCAGTGCTAATTAGAATATTGACTAATTTAGGATTCGTTTTGTTCGCTAACATGGACATTGTTAAATTTTTTAGTTTTCACCATTAGCGAACATTGCCATCTCAAACAAAATTGACCAAATTTTAGTGTTAGATTTTCTGTAAATGTTCAAGTATTCGGAACAAACAATTTTCATATTTTAAATCTTCAACAAATTTGCACAATCATTGAACTATTAACCTGAAATCATAGTCGAATATGATATAGAAAATACCTTGTTCTCGAACAATTTCACCCATAAAACGTTCACTAAAAATTGTAGATTCAAACATAGGGCGAGCACGATTAATGTAATTATCTCCTTGGCAACTGTAATTTAAAAAAGCAAATGTCCGCAAACATTTGATGCTTGGTGATTTTAATCATACATGCTTGATAAGTTCTTGTGTATTTCTCTACTACAAAATAATCTATACGAAAAATAAATTTATTTAAGAATTACGTATTGCGTTCGCGAACATTTGCTTAAGAGTATACGTTTGGGTTCACGAAAAAATTATATTATTTATACGTTTGCGTTGACGAACAAATTTAAAAATTCTTGATTTCAAATGTTGAACAACATGTTTAAAATAGTTTATATAGCTGATATTTATTGCACCCCATGTGTCGAGCGATGCCTCCCTGTAACATCTTATTCAGGAAGAAAACACACGAATCTAAAACTCACAAAATTATGTTTTCAACAATTTGTGGGTTTCGCTAACGAATTTACAGCAATACGTAATGTATCTAAAGCAATAACCAATAATGTATCGCTTGAACCAACTTCTTCTTGTGGGTTCGTTCTTTTACATAACTAAATGCAATTCCGCTGCTAATTGACATTTCATTGTTCTAGAAGATTCCTTTTGTTATCTTCCCTACGGTTTTAAACCGTCCATTCTTTCGTTAGACGATAATCTTGACACTACATAATTGTATTAAGCTATCTATAACGTCGGCGTAGTCAAGCGGTAGTGCCATTATTTCTGGCAAATTCTTTGTTCGTGCCAGCTTGTTTTTTATTCCATTTGTTAACCATTCTTGGTTAATTCTGACGTATTGTCGAATCGCTATTTGGTATTCTTTTTCTGTTCGTTCTAATGCCTACATCTTGTTCGGATTTTTGTCTCGTTGTTCAGCAGTGTTAATATCTGTATTGTTTTCCATTCTTGAGTCACGGTTTCGTTTGGGAGAATTTCTGCCTATTCGTCTTGTAATTTTATCGTTATATTTTCCATATATACTTCCGGTATAATTTCTTTTTGTGGCGTGTTTATTTGTGTTTCAAAGTAGCACAACTCACTCTACAACTGGTATTCTTTCAATACCAAGCCATCCTTAAGTATTTCTTCCCTTCGGAATACCTCTTCGTTTGCTGTTTCTTCGGAGTATCGTCTATTCTTTGTGGGACGTCTGTTTCGACCGCTTTATCAACACTCCGTTCTTTGCGTGTATCGTTCTTTTTCCACCTGCCCGCTTTGACTTTGTTCCGATTGCAGTTCTTTTATTTTTGCCTGCAATTCTTTTATTTCCTGATCTTTATCGTATGATTGGCTTCGTACCTGGTTCAAGTGTACTTGCATTACCACTGTTTCTTCTTTTGTAACTGTAATTTCTGCATGAGCATTCTGTTGAAGTCTGAATATTGTTCTTTGCTCTTTCTTGAGCTTTCTCCCGTTGCCGTGATATTTCCAGCATTTCTTCGGTATCTGTTAATGCTTTTTCGTTTTCTGCAATGATTTCGTATGATCGTGTCATCTCGTTTTGATCCTGATCATACGTTTGGTTCTATACAGTAATTGCGTTATTTCTTTCTTGTACTTGCTGCTGCCGGTCTAGTACTTGTTGCTGTAATTGTCGTTGTGTAACTGTTCCGATTGTATTACTTCTTGTGTTGGTATACGGCTTTGTTCTTGTAGTTGTTGTATTTCAATCCTTTTTTACGCACCACTGTTCTTGGTGTTGGCTTCTTGCACTTCGATACGTCGTTGTCGTGTTGTCGTTCAACCCTATGTTTTTCTTACCTGACTTTTTAGCTGCAGTAGTTTCGTGGGTTTCTACCAACTTCTCGCTAAAGATTTTCTGAATTTCCCTTATTTCGGCCAGTACGTGCGACTATGGTATTTCTGAACTTGGTTTGTATATAGCGAATTTATTTGCCGGGTCAGTTAGTGCTTCGGATACCCTTTCGTCGATTGTTGCTTTGCAATCAATGACTGGATTGATTCGGTTGATGTTATATTCTGGTAAGATAGCCGTCGTTGTTGTTCTGCTGTTTCTGATTGTAATCTTTTCCAAAGCTTTCTTTCCCTAGTTCTGACACTTGTTGTGCTACCAGGTTTGGGATTAGCAGTCCACTGTGCGGTGCTTCGATATTTCGCTTGAATCTCATTGTTTTGGAAACCCAGTAGTTCTTAACGCAGATTCTGACAAAGTGGTCGTTGTTGCTGTTGTTACCCACTTTTCTGTTCAATATTCGTTACTTCTTTTATTCTTTCTTGGAGCGTATTTTCTTTTTCTTGTTCTTTTTGTGACTCCGTTCTTTGGGTTGTTCTTTTTGTGACTCCGTTCTTTGGGGTGCTGTTATGTCTTTCCGCACTCGGCAACTGTTTCTTCCTGTTTCTTTTCTGATCCCAGTATTTTATTTTGTGGTATCGCAGTTTTGCTGTGATTCATCAATAGTTCATTTTTTTATGCTAGTTGTTTTGCTTCTTTCTGTTGCGAAGCTTCTTTTTGTTCCACTTTTATTTGTTTTCGGATCGCACGTTCAATTGGTAACCATAGCATCTTATCTATTCGTTATTGCCGTTTGTGCGCCCATTTCTCTTGTTTTACGATTGTTTTTCTTTCGTTGTATTCCTGTAGAATTCGTTCTTTTTCTTTCTCGGTGGTATCTCTCACATTTCCGTCTTTTTCTGCGAAATAGTTGCTTTAGTAAATACAATTGCTTTTATTGTATTTAGCAACCTCGAAAACCATTAGATACAATCGAATCACGTACATTCATCTATTTTGGAAATGTGCCGAAATGTGACTATTTTCGGTGTCAAAATTATACAAATTTTATTATGGCACCGTCCCGCTGGAATAATATCACATAACATGGTGTTAAAACAATGAAACTAGTTCGTTTAACTTTTTAAATAACCCCATAATCTCATAGTTCACCCCAACAGCATAAAATTTTCTTTGTAAAAATTTTAAAATTTTCAGTTTTTGGGATTTTTTAAACTTTAACCCGTAGCTCGAAAACTGTGCACTAAGAAAAAATGATTAATAGCAAAACTGTAGCTCTCGATGAGAAGATTCTGCATAGTGGTCGTCTCCATTTTCGCTACGATGCCTCTGTCTTGAGATAGAGGTCTCGAAACATGGATACCTGGATATCCTTATTTTAAAAAATGCTACTTTTGCACCTTTGGAGCTCATTTTGATCCGGCAGACGTGATCGGCACGTTATGTGACTAATGAAAGAGCACACATAAAGTGAATTTTTGGCCAAATAAAAAATTGTGAAGATCCATCCATTTCAATAATTACCCAGGGCCGAGATTTGTGCTACAAGAGACTAGGATTAAAAGTGTTTTTATATAATAGCTATTTCACAAAGGCACTGTTCCAACATATCATATTTTGCTGCTCGAAGATATCAAGTTCATTGATGCGAAAATTTGAATCTCAGTGTGCTCAGATCAAGAAGTCCAGCTCCTGGAAAATGGAGAAAAGCTGGCGAGCTCAGTACTGTACCCAGGGGACCTTGTCGAGTTCCTTTGAAAACACGCAAGCGAATGCCAAAGGACTCTTTTTACTTAGGCTACAGACGTAGATTTGGTTTTCTCGGTACCACCCCGTGACTCACCCCGGTTATTCTCAGCAAGCGTGGCGACTGCTCCGTTCAATACTAACAGTCAATTTCTAAAGCTAAAGGAAGAGTTCCAAAATTGTATGAGATGCTATTGGTAATACTATTACGTAGCTTACGATTCTCGGTACTCTCAATTTTCCAGTAACTGTTTGGTTTTTTGGACTCCACTATGTCTACTCTACCCTCTATAAGCCCAGACTGCTCTTTAATAACGACAATGAAAATCAATTGAATCCGATATCAATTCGCTAAATTGAGTGTAGTATAAGCTATAACAACGTGGTCCTTTAGAAGAACCGAAAATCTATAACGCGGCCAAAGATAACAGGTAAAAGTCCAGTAACGATGCAAACACCCAATCCCTACAAATTATGAACTAACTATATCTACTACAATACTGGCTAATATTACCCGAGCTGCAATCAGACTACACAATAGGATTACAAAATAAATCATACTTAAACGCCTATAAATGACTTGGCACTACTGGGGCGAACCTGAACTTGAAGCGATCGGTTTTGGGGGTGAGAGATGATTGGGGTCCAGAGACTATGGGGGCATAGTTGAAAAGATAGTGGGACCCTTGCCTAATTTTTCCCTCAGTAGAAGAAGGGCCGATGATTTGGCGTATCTAACAAGCCATTCCATTAGCTTCCTGCACCATTGGCAACATATTACAAAATAGATTTTTAATGATATTTCAAATTTTAACGCGCAAAAATTTAGGTATTTTTAGGCTTTTTTACCGATATTTCAAATTCTGTCTTTTGTATTAATTTGGGGTTAGGCTGATAGCCTAGTTGCAGAAAATAACCGGAACCTGCAAACGGGACTGTCCATTTAAACCGGATCCGAACCTGAACCTGTCTTCGAAACTTATATACAGTAAAATAGATGAAGGGCGAAATGAAGGCACATAAGATTTAAAATGTATGAAAAATAACTTTTATGTTAATCTTAACGTATTGCGATGGCATTATTACTTCTCTGGAACTTTGAAGAGACTGGGGTAGCTAATACATAATGTTTATTTGTCAATCCATATGTTGGTTTTTTGACCTCGAGAGCAAAAATGTCTTCCACTATACATCCTTTCTTAAATTGCGTCATCCTGACCGTGCTTGTAACTAAACATGCTTGTATTGAGCTGGACTTAACACTTTAGTTTTGTCTCCCATGGCGCCTCTTGCTACATATATATACGGTTGTTACATGTTATTTTGCAGGAAACTTAAAAGAATTGGTTTATATGGTTTTAAGAGAAAGCAATGGACGGTATACTATAATTTTCGGGCCAGTGGTCGGAGACATTGTTTAAGTTAGCGTTTGGTAACCAGTGCCCGTCAGCTAAATGATAATGATGATAACTTTCTGATCAGAATACAATAAATGAGATAAACTGATATACTGCTAGCACAGTTTCAATAACTACAGGTCATTGCTAAGAACTCAGTTTCTGGCTGCGTCGCACTTTACTTCAATGCAGACTGATTTAAAAAGTTTACAAACGCACTGGCTAGTTCTTGACGCAGTTTATTTTAACCAAGCTTACAGCTACGTACTTCTAAATTATCTATACTCTGCTACCGAGTGAAAGCGGTTTAATTCTAATATACTCCGCAGACTTTTGAATGTGTTAAGTGGCTGTTACAAGCATCGACCTGGCTTTGTTTTGTTAACAAACTCCTACAGGTTAAGATGAAAAATTCCTCCTGAAATTATACGCCCTACTTAGGTTTCACGCCTCAAGTTGCTGAATTAATCTTTTCTTTTGCTTGGTTGTATTGTAACTTGCTCATTGTGTGTATTACATATGTTTGGGCTACGGATGAATCAAAAATGTGGAAAATTTTTAGCAAATTTTTAAAGCGGAATTCCGGTTCCGGTATGGCTTTTGCCGAAACCGGTTACTCCCTGCCTAGTGGATATTCAATATTATATAAATTGGTATAATTTATTAAATATCTGCGACCGTAGGTCACATCGGTAATTTTCAAGGTCATATCGGCTCAGGGGATGTGGGGAAGATGTTCTCGGCCGAAGGATTAGTGTGAATGGGGGTACGATAGGGTTAAAACGTTGAAATGTTTTGAAACTTAGTTTGCACCAGCGTTGCGAAATTTTGCCGTTTTTCCAGTATTTGCTAAAATCTTTCTTAAGTTTTATCAGTTTAATAACGGGTTTCCCCAAATTTCCATCAATTTCAACTTGTTCTAAATGTAATGTCCACACATTGCACGCACAGCTGTAGCCTACGTTGTCCTAGGGGTGTTTAGTACCACAGTAGATTACACAGAACTAGCAGCAGGTTTCTGTGCTAACTGCAGCGTTGTGAGCACCAATGGCTATTTTATTTTATGAGCTTAATCCTAAGGTCTTAACGGGTCACCACTTATATTGGATATAGTTTATTTCTCACCCTACAACATATTACAAATTCTACACAAATTAAACAAATAAACGGCTGAACCGTACTTACCCTGATTGCGCAGCTTCTGAGACCGACTAAGGCCCTGATCTAACTGCGCAACCGCTTAAATACCCAAGCTAAAAGTCTTACTCCCAATTTTCTCCTAGTTGATTTCTCTAAGCGATCGAAATTACATAGTAAAGTTTTCCAAATTTTACTCTGTTTCCATTCCCGTAAAATTCTCTCTTAAACCTAAGTGAATTTTAGTCGTTAGAGAATAAGATTTTATGAATTTCCCCGAATTCCTAAGTATAAACAAATTTTAAGATTTTATTTGAAAATCCTGCAGAAACACGTACACATATCCGCTAATGTAGGCCTAATGCTTAGGGCGCCCAACCCTTACACTTAAATTCGATATATTACCAACTTATGGCTTAGACTTTACATAAAACTCTCGTATTTCTGTTACTCTTGTAACACATCCTCAAAATTAGCTAAGTTGCAAAATGCTCCTACGCCCTGTACAAAAGTTCCAGCACAAGCTAAATATATTAAATGCACATCCGACACAAACACATGTACACAAGATTCTGCCCACATAATAAATTCATAAACATATTTATACGTTACACATCTTGTATAGATAGATACACGTACAATACACATACCCTTGCAACACATTTACAATCAACAACCATAACGCATAGTAAACACTAAACGCATGGCACAAATGGTAAACAACAACAACAATAAATAAGGGAAACAAATTAGCTCACGTGAGATGAAGTTAAGGGCTTCGGCCCGTCGTGTTTGGGGTTCGCCTTAACTTAATACATCTTTCCCTTCACTTGAGTGAATTTGTTTTCCAAGGCAACACATCGTTACACAACTTTGTAACTATTTCCATCCATTCGTCTTATATTACTGATATGTCCAAATTGAAGCGGGGGACCCATATAATTTTCAAGTGTTCCCTAGCATTTTCAAGTGCCCCTCGTTTCGTGCTTCTAAAAAAATTTTAGCGTTCCCCAATTCATCGTCTTTTGGCAAAAATTTTTTGTTTCCCCTCGGTACAAGCTCCCCCAAATGACAAAATTTTTACTATTATTCCGTTTTGAAGCCAGAGATACTCCATGGCAAAATTTTGAGCAAACGGAGATCGCAGCATTAATAAGATAACCTAATCGGCCCGCCGTCAATATTAAGTATACATTACTCCTAACGTAACCCCTGTATAAGGATCTAAAAGCTAATGTACTAACCACATAAACAATTATATATATGAAGCATAACACATACCAACAGTTTATCTTATCGCTAAGGTAGTGAATTCTGAGTGTTGATATATATGTATATTAGAGACATGTACACAATTGTATTGAGCATCAAATTACAAAATATGGCAGATATTTAGATACGTTGCTAGGATAAATGCATTAATTTAAAATTGCCCTCAAAATACCTCCAATAACACCTATACATATATATATATATATGTATAGGTGTTATATATATATATATATATATATATAGGTGTTGTTGGAGGTATTTTGCGGGGCACTTTTAAATTAATGCATTTATCCTAGCAACGTATCTAAATATCTGCCATATTTTGTAATTTGATGCTCAATACAATTGTGTACATGTCTCTAATTTACATATATATCAACACTCAGAATTCACTACCTTAGCGATAAGATAAACTGTTGGTATGTGTATGCTTCATATATATAATTGTTTATGTGGTTAGTACATTAGCTTTTAGATCCTTATACAGGGGTTACGTTGGGAATAATGTATACTTAATATTGACGGCGGGCCGATTAGGTTATCTTATTAATGCTGCGATCTCCGTTTGCTCAAAATTTTGCCATGGAGTATAAGGATAGTATAAGGATAGAGTACAAGCGGTTGCGGAGATATTGCCCTTCACATGTATTTTAGATGCCGTGGGCCAATTCAAAAACAAGTTTTGACTCAACCGTTCAGCGTAAGTAATGAAAATAGCAGCACACCATGTGCAGATTTATTGAGAATGAATTTTTACCAACAATACCAATATAGATCTAGTGGTTGCGGAGATATTGCCGTTTTAATGTATATTAGGTCCCACAAGCTCATGCAAAAACTTCAAATACCCGGTTTGACCCAATCTGCAGCTTAAATACTGATAATAGCAGCTCACTATATGCAGATGCAGATATATAGAGAGATGATTAACTGCTCTCCAAAATGATAGCAAAACATTCATATAGCTTAGTGATATGCAGGGATGATTAACATAACCGGATAATTTAATAATATTGTGGGATATATCAGGTAGGGACTGAACTGGGTAGAATGCAAAATTAAGGGACACCTGACGGGAGGTCGCAATACCTAGGGCTTCTCTGTGGTAAAGCGAGACAAGACCGATAGTGTAAGTATTGGCCGATGCCCTTAATCGGCCTGGCTTTCATTAGTTCAGATACCATTTCCTCTAACACTTTGCAGTATCTTGAAATTCTTCTAGTTTAATTCTAAAAAATTCTAAACATATTGATTAATTTGGTTATTGAATTTTGATTGTAGTGAGTGAAACCACCGAAGCGTACAATTCTTACTTGCCAGAATAGTGGTGAAATTTGACAGTGTCCGTTATTGGTTTTTAGGCTGACACGCATAAGTCAACTTTGACGCGGCAGATTGATTCGCGTAATAGGTCATTTAAAAGCTTGAAATATCTATATTATATTTATGCGCTTAGAAACGGCAGGAAAGCACTGCCACAGCGGGTTAACAACTTTGAGCAAAGATGACAATAGCGTAATACAACATTGTTGCATAGCTCCAGAAACGAAAACGTAGTAGCCGTACGAGCGAAAGTAACGCTGAGCATCAAATTAACGGTACAGCTACCACTATCGTTCGTCATCCCAACATTTTGGGCGTCACTTTTGATAACCGCTAAAATTTAACGTACACTCAAAACTATGCGTGAAAAAGCGCCGCAGGACAATGTTGCACTGCAAGCATTAGCCGGAACCGATTGAGGCCAAGATAAGAAACGCTGACAAATGGCTATAAAGCGAGGCCACATATGAACTATGCAGATCCCATCTGGACTCCCATCTCAGCGAAACTAACTGGAACTAGCTCCAAAAATCACAAAATGTGGCTCTAAGAACTGCCACTGGCTGCCTCTAGGTGGTCTCTACTGATCATATGCATATCATATGCACCAAGAAACGAAAATTCTGCCAGCCGAGCAGCACAATTAGATGTAGGCCGAACAATCTCTGCTATAATGCCATTAAAGTACTCACCGTTACCATGATATTGCTAACCCAAAGTAACATTATCGAGATATTGGTAACACTTTGGCTCCTGAATACCAACAGAGGATGATGTCTTTTCATTTGCCAGATGACCAAGCAAACTTCTATGAAGAAAAGGACAAAGGCGATAATCTACTAAAGAAAGCAAGAACAAGGCTGTCACAGCTGTTCTCTCACGGTTCTGCAAGGTCTTAAAAGTTACATGCACAGGATATACTCAGAACACGTTGATCAATGCCCATGCTGTGGGCTACCAAATCATACCAGCAATCATCTATTCAAATGGCAAGCAATCCCTACAAAACTAAAAATTGATTATCTTTAAACAAAACTTTTGGTAATGGCTGCGTTTTTATGCCCAGAACTATGGCAGGAGGGTGAGTCAAATGGCGATGGATGGCAGTGATCTAACTTGCACAACAACAGCATTTGTGGTCTTCAGTTAAGCGCGAAGCCTGTTCCAACGTCTTTCCCCCAGAAAGGAATATGCCAAAGGGACTCGGGTGGTCACGTTTATCTAATTTCAACAACCGGAAGAGACATCGAAATTAGGCTCATTTTCTAAAGCAAAAATAATAAGTAAATAAGCCTCGATAAAAGTATACTTTTTAAGCAGGGAATTACAGGAGCCGAAATATACCGGAACCAGCAACCACAACTGTCTATTCAAACCGGAACCGGAACCTGGTCTTTGAAGTCTATATATACTAAAACAGATGAATAAAGAAATGAAGGTATAGTAGATTTAAAATGCAATAAAAATAACTTTTATATTAAACTTAATGTATAGTGGAAGGCATTATTGCCTTTCTGAAACTTTAAACAGACTGAGAAAGCTAATAGTGTTTATTTATCGACCAATATGTCGGTTTTTGGACATCCAGAGCAATAAAGCCTTCCACTATACACCCTTGCGTATACTGAGTCAAATTGAATGTGCTCGGAACGCACGGAGCGTAGAATAAACACTTTCGCGATGTCTCCAGTCGCCTCATTTTACTACACATACGTTTGTTACATGTTATTCTGTAGGAAACTTGAAACTATTTTTTATATGGTTCTAAGAGAAAATAATAGATGGTAATTGTCTGATCAGTGCTTAGAGACATTGTTTAGGCTAGCGTTGGAAAACAATGCCCGTCAGTTAGATGATAATGATAACTTTCTAATCAGAATGCTATAAATGTGACAAACTGTGATGCTGCTCGCGCAGTTTCAATAAATACAGTTCATTGCCAAGAAAGCAGTTTTTTGCTACCTTGCAGATAACGTTACTTTACTTCAATTTAGACTGATTTACAAAGTTTACAACCGCACTGGTTGGTGCTTGACGCAATTTATGTTAGCCAAGCATACGCTAAGTACTTCTACGTAAGTCATACTCTGTTACCGAGTTGGATCGACTTAATTCGAACGTACATCACAGACTTCTGAATGTGTTAAAACAGCTGCTACAAGCATCGACCTGGCCTTGATTTGTTAACAAACTCCTGCAGGTTATTATAAAAAATTCCTACTGAAATTATGTGCCCTACTTACGTTTCACACGGCAAATCGCTTAGTCAATATTTTCTTTTGCTTGGTTGTATTGGAGCTTGATATTTATAGAATATATTACATATGTTTGGATCACAGATGAAACAAAAATGTGGAAAATTTCAAATAAAAATTTTAAACAGGAATACTGGTTCCGGTATGGTTTTTGCCCTTTGCCGGAACCGCAACCGGAAAACGATTTTAGCCGGAACCGGAATTCCGGTTACTTCCTGTTTTTAAGATATAGGATTTGTGGTAAAAAGAGTTTCTAAATGGGTCCAAAATATAGAAAAACGACAATATCTCCGTAGCCGCACGAGCTATTTGGGTGTTTTTGGTTTTAAATTGTGGAACAATTCATCCTCTATATGCTGCACATGGTGAATTGCTATTGTTATTGGTTAAGGTGCAGGCTTGGGTTTAAGTTGGTTTGACCCAAAATACATGGAAACAGCAATACCTCTGGACCTGTTCGCGCCATATGGGTGTTTTTGTCTTCTTTTGCATAACAGTTAATCCTCTGTGATGCTATTGTGGTTATTTACGCTGCTTTGTTGTATCAAAATTGGTTTTTGAATGGGCCCACGAACCCAAAATGGATGATAACAGCAGGATTTGAGTAGGTATTTATTTCAGCAATTCGATTCTAAATGTATGCACATAGTTTCTGCTATTCACATTATTTATGCTGTAAATTTGGGTCTAATTGGTTTTTGAATGGTTACATCACACACAAAATACCCAAAAACAGCAATATCTGCATAAACTCAATAGTTATCTGGCTAGTCCAAAGTTCGGAAATTATAGCCACTTTGTAGAAGCCAGCCTTATATAGGTAGTTACACATCTTTAGTTCCTAAATAAATAGTAAATACCTAATAAGGGGTATATATTAGGGATGTACCGGATAGCTAATTTCACCGGATACCGGATATCCGACACACTTACAGAACCGGATAGCCGGATAAAGGATACCGGATAGTTGTGACAATACATATATACCTGCATGTTTGCATACCTACATCAAAATACATACCTCATAAATAATTTTTTCATAAATAATTATATTAAGTTCGTAATAATATGTCAGCGTCAAGTAAACGAAGTAGTATCTGGGATTATTATGAAGCTGGAATTCTCGATCTTCGCGCAAAATGCAACGAGTGTGGGGTGCAAATTTCTCGTGGAGGCAAAGATCCAAAGTCCTTTGGCACAAAGGCGATGAAGAATCATCTGGAGAGCAAACACCCGGACAGTTACAAGGCTATGATCGCGAAATCCGACGCAAAACAGGAAACAAAGGAAGTGGCAACTGCATCAACACGTAAGCCCGGACAGCTAACTCTGGCACAGAGCTACGAAGCAGCAAAGATTTGGGATATAAATTCGCGAAAATGTCATGCCCGGCTTATACAAATCAGTAAAAGATAGTATGGTTACAGAACTTGATGCTATTGACTACATCAGCGTCACTTCCGACCTGTGTATATCCGAGGTCACAAAGCAGTCGTTTATCAGCATAACCTATCATGGGGTCGACAATGAG
Organism: Trileptium ribeirensis; assembly: GCA_030248225.1. Classification (NCBI taxonomy): domain Eukaryota; kingdom Metazoa; phylum Nematoda; class Enoplea; order Enoplida; family Thoracostomopsidae; genus Trileptium; species Trileptium ribeirensis. Next base: position 20,254 of record JASANE010012191.1, on the reverse strand, counting down.
TTTGAAAGGAAGCAGTGGGTTCTCGTCACTCGACACTTCCCTAGTTCGCATACTGCCGCTGCCATAGTCGACAAAATCATGGAGGTCTTAGACGAGTGGCCTATTCCACTCGACAAGGTACACGCTGTATTACGTGACAACGGTGCTAATATATGCGAAGCATTTAGGAACTTGGACATAAGCGGCGTTCCTTTGGTAGGACGTTGTCTCGAAATATGAAAAGACTCAGCTGATCTGACTAGCACGCCGAGTTTTGAATGGTACGGAAGACGCTGATGAGTTAATGACGAAGGGTCCCATCAATGGTCAACTCAACAGTCAATCTACATTGCCAACAATACATGCCATACTATCTGATCTGGCAAACAAATATCCTGTATCCGATGTCACAAGACACAAGATCCGATATTATTAATCAGCCGCAACCCATTGTTCATATCACTGTGTTGACCACGAAGGATAATTCACAACCCTTGTCGTACCTTACTATCCGGTTATTATCCGATAATAAACTATCCGGTATCCAGCCGGATTCTGGATACCTCGAAAAGGCCGGATATCCGGCTACCGGATACCGGATATCCGGTACATCCTAGTATATATGTTCAAGTATTCAATCAACATGGCTGGTATTCGACTCATTGCAGCTGCATACGTGTCTAAATTACATACGTATTCAGCACGCAGAATTCACCGCTTTGTCTGTAAAACAAACCACTGGTATCTAGATAATTTGAATCTTTCATGGGCTATTGAATGAAATTATAATAATTTTATTTATGATGCATCCGTACGGAATCTATATCAATAAAAACTCTTCTAACTTTAAAAACTACGTACCATTCCGATTGGATGCTGAGCGAGTGAGTGAAACCAGCGAAGCGAAGAATTCTTAGTGGCCGTGACAGTGGTGAAATTTGACAGTGTGCGTTATTGACAGTCTTGCTCTTTAGTGTGAAGCTCACAACTCAACTTTGGCTGGGTGGATTGATTCGCACGATAGATCATTTGAAAATTTGAAATAATATTTATGCTCTTCGGTTAGGCGTGAAGCCCGATTCCAACATCTTCCCACCGAACAAGCGGACTAAATTGTAGATGTGAGCCAGAAAATAATGTTACTTATACCTTGACAACCAGTGTAGGTATCTGAGTGAAATTGCTTGTGTATAGTACTTTACTACCCGGATCGCTTATGATGTAAGATTTGGGTCAAAACGGGTTCTAAAATGGGCCAAGAGATCCAAAATATACGGGAATAAGATATATCCACAACCACTTGAGGTACACTAGCAATTTTGGTTTCATTTTGTAGAGCAGGTCATCCTCTATGTCACCTATATGGGGCTAATAATACCGATGCCATTATTTAGGCTGCATGATTGGGTCAAAAGGTTTTTTAATAAGCCCATGGGACCCAAAATACGCGAAAATGGCAATATCTCCGCAAGCGCTCGATCTATATAGGTGTGTTTGGTGTACAGCAATTTATCCACTATATAGATGCAAATGGCGTGCTGCTATTGTCACTATTTACGCTGCAGGGTTGGGTCAAAAGAAATTTTAATGTGGGCGTGGGTTCCAAATACACGAAAATGGCAATATCTCCACAACCGGACAGGCTGTATGGGTGTATTGGTGTCATTTAGTACAGCAAGTCGTTCTCTATGTAGCTGCAAATTTGTGCTGTTTTTATTATTTACGCTGCTGGGTAGGGTCAACAATGGTGTTCAATGGGCACATGGGACCCAAAATACACGAAAATGGAACACCTCATTAACTGCTAGAGTTATATGGGTGTTTGTGGTCTCAATTTACAGAGTTATTGAATTATGAGTGAGTGAGTGCGTGAAACGATGGAAGCTAAGAATTCTGACTAGCAAAGAGTGAGAAATTTAGTAGCGTCTGTTTGTGAGTTTTTTCGTGTAACATGCATAACTCAACTTCTGATAGACAGATCTGGTCGTCCGGTACCTCATACGAAAGCTTGAAGTCGCTCTCTGTGCCTTTTAGCAAAAACCGATTCCAACACCTTCCCTCTCAAAACGGGTACCGAAAGGCCCCAGGTAGAGCCCTAGGGATTCCACCAAAATACGTTATGAATTATATTTCTACAACCACCACTGTGATGTGGCCGTATTTGGTCTCATTTTGTTCAGAAAGTTTAGCTCGATTAAGCTATGTAGATGTTGTTGTTGTCGAGGTCACCTACGCTCCAAGCTTGGGCCAAAATGAGCTTTAAAATGAACCCCTGAATACACTTTAGTCGCTGAAGCGATTCGGCTAAGATTGGGCTCATTTTTGTTCAGAACGTAACGCTATATATAGCTATTTACGCTGCATTGCTATTGACCTTACTTGTCGAGCAGGATAAGAATAAGATGGGTTCTAAATGGGCTCTTGAGACTCGAAAACACCAAATTGGTCATATCTCCTCAACGAGCAGATCGATTCAACCGCGCTTGGGCCCATTTCTTTCAGCGAACAAAACTATATATTGTTATATGTGGTGCTCTACTATTTGAGTTTTGTTTTGGGTCTTCGACTTTAACGAAATGAAAGTATTTTCTACACTTTTATAAACACTCTGAATTCACTTTCTTTGTCATGAGACAAGTCCCTAGTTTATCGTCTATGTATTTGCGTGCGATCACAATAGTCGGGTATATTTTCTCAACTATTAAAATTGACTGATATTCGGTGGCCTGTTTGAAATTTAATGCTTATTATAGCTGTGTACATCTCCCTGAATAACATATTCAGCCTTCAGAATACGCCATCTTGGCGATAATACAGCTACTAATTATAATATCGTGGTAATATTATGTTTTCCTGTTTATAAAAATCAAATAATCTCAGTTTTTATGTTTTAAATTTGTATTTAATATATTACTGGTGCATTGTAACACCTTTCTAGAACATAGAAGGGTAACCAGAAAGCTCAATTTCGGACACGCAAATATTAAACCATGTATTTTTGTTCTGAGTTTGCACTGAACGTGAACATGTATATGTTTATAACATCGCAGTCGATACTGTTGGGTACGTTACAATTCTCAATCCGTTTTACGTGCTGTAATACTAGTTATTGAAACGGAGCCGGCGGAGGTTCCCCTGCGGGCGCTACGGGAAAGTAGTGAAAACTTTTTATCTGTTTCTACCACTCATAACTCATCTTCGGATGGATAGGTCTTGATAATTTTTTATTCGATAGCCAAAGTGACGTGGGTGTACCCGTTAGTTGAAGGCGAACAGCTTTGATCTCATCTTGAGTGTCAAAATGGCAAAAACATATTTTTAAGGGTTCTCTGCCAAATCTGACCATAAGGATGCCAGTCTTTCCTAGCCCATACCTCGCGACACAGGCTTCGCGTCGAAAAATGCATCCAAAATCAACTCATCGAGATCGACAGCTTTGATGACTACGATCTTTTGTAGGACGATCCCCTGGGTCACTATGGACCTGAATATGCTTCATCGACCCCTTTGCAAGAAATAGCGATTGTTCAGATTTCGCCTTGTTATTGCCTATCATTATATTACAATAAGTGCCTATTAGGTTATCAAGCACGCTGCATACAATGGTTTTGCTATTTAGAGTCTAACTCGAGTATATTATACATTTTCACGGGTCTCAAGGGTTACTGTCGACGAAGTTTATTTCCAAAATGTGTGTTTTCATTTGTCTAATTATGTATTGTGTGGATGGCATTAAGCATGGTCTATATATAGGTATTTCTGAAGGTTGAAATAATGATTTGGTCATCTTGACTCCAGCGTGCATATTTCAAGCCTTTCCATTGGCTTTAAATGGGTTAAGGGTCAATGAACCCGATTTCCAGAATATAGTCTGTCTTCTATTATTTGCTTACGTATTGCGTACTGGTCATCAAGAATTGCCTATATAGGTTTTCTTTATGCTGAGTACGGTGGTTGGTTATTTAGAGCCCAGCAAAAGTATCTTATGCCTTTTCATCCGTTTTTATTGAGTTTAGGTTCAATGAACCCGATTTCCAGAAAATAGTATGTTTTCAGTAATTTGGTATATAGTATCAAAAATTGTCTATATTGAGGTTTTTCGGTATGCTGAATACAATGATTTGGTTATCTGGAATCCAGCTTGAATATTTCATGTTTTTGTTCTTCTTCGGTTGTTTGATTAATATTGCGCATAGATTATCACGTGCAGGACATCAAGCATTGTATATATAGGTTAAGCGTTAGGCTTAATACGACGGTTTTGTTATCTAGAGACCTGCACAAATACTTGAATCTTTGTCATGTTGTTTTCGATGGTATTAGGGTTGACGAGGTTTTGAGATTATTAATGGATTCAGGGTTCAAGAAATTTCAGCATAATATATATATCATCAAACGCAGCGTGTTACAGGTGATTAAACAAAGTGATACATTAATAATGAAACCACAGTCACTTTTTTTCGCTCTTGGGTGCGAGGTACTAGTTTAATATTTGCATCTGTACAATTTTTTTAAACCTAATCACTGTTTGCATATCTAGACATTAAAAGATTTGTAGCTAATAGTTTCAGAAAAATAACATCTTGAATAAAAACTAGTTTATAAACATATATAAGCTACCTTAATATATATATATATATAATTATACTGCCAACAGCATACGGTAAACGCGAATTATAATTTGTTTAAAATGAATCCAAATGGCGATATTGAACTTGGTCCCATATCGGATAGACCTTTGCCGCACAGTATGCTGGACGAACTAGTTGAGGTAGTTTTTGCTATTTTACGCGTTGTATAGCTTTGGATAATACTTCCGTTGTTTGTAAAGACATCGTTTATGTTATTGTAACAGATCCATACGGATCGTTACGAGGTGGATTCATCTTGACCACTGCCTAATGGCAAACTTTTACCGAAAACCCTTAATCTTGGCCACACTCTAATGGCCAACATTTACAATAATCCTGGCCACACTCCAATGCCCAACATTTATAAATTCCCCAATAATCCTGGCCACACTCCAATGGTCAACATTTATACATTCCCCAATAATCCTGGCCACAGTCCAATGGCCAACATTTAGTCGAAGACTTAATAATCATGGCCACAGTGTAATGGCCAACATTTTTTCGAATACCCATAATCTTGTCCACAGTATAATGGCCAACATTTTGTCGAACACAATTAATCCTGTCCACAGTATAATGGCCAACATTTTACCGAATACCAATAATCCTGTCTACAGTGTAATGGCCAACATTTTGGCGAATTCCCTAATAATCATGGCCATGGCATAATGGTCAACATTTTCGAATTTAGTGACGAATGTCCCCCAACGTAGAACACCCCACGGAAATGACCCAACTGGGTACGAAACCCACTGTAGCACCTGAACACGTACGTAAATGGGTCTAAAACCAATCTATAACCGCTCTTTATGCGCAGGCGAACATAAGCCGAATTTCCCCCGTATATATGTACCGACGGTGAAGCTCCGTCGTCACCCTATTGGTAAACCGTATATAGATAGTACAAATCAGGGATGGTTACGTCCATTAACCTCGCTACGAACTAAAAATTCTTGACATGTTTCGGCCCGCACCGCCGATAGTTTCTCGTGTCGTGATCAAAAAGGGATATCGTTATTAACGTTTTAGGGATGAATAATCATCGAACTATGTTACCGAATATATATACATATAGTTAAATAATTATTGATCATAGAGGCCATCAAGACTCGTTGGTATACTTAAATCGCGTACATATCTATCTATGTATATAGTACCATCGTTTGTTATAACCATGTTGTTATGGCCATAAAGGCACATGCTATATAATTTATTCGTATTTTCATGATCGTATCGTGTATTTATGTACCATTGGAATTACCATTGAAACTTATACATGTTTTCAGGTATACGTACACCGTTTGGCAGTCCGATTCGAATGTACCTATATGTATATACGTATATATATAGATGTTATTGTCGTATCATATTCGTACCATACTTTTGCATTCTAAAGGCCATAAAAGCGCCTGTAATTCATTATGATTTCGTACCGTTTATGATCATTCTATTTGTACCGTATGTTGTGCTGGTAGAGGCCGTAAAAGCGCCGACATCTGCCAGAATTTTATACAATTCTTACAGTTATAATGACATGTTGTACCATTGATTATGAACATGTATTCGTCGTATATTAATCGTGCTGTTGGCCATAAAAGCGACAATTTTTATTGCTATTTTTATGATGATTGTATCTGTTATCGTACCTTATGATGTATCAGTTTGGAGGCACCAGTAAACGGGAATAATATGTCTTGCTTAGCGTGACTTTTAAGGAGAATTTTAGGGGTTTTTGCGTTTGTAAAGTAGTGTTTTTGTAGGTTGACAATGTGAGTATGGCGAGCCCTTGCCATACTCGATTTGTAGAAAGTTAGGACGGTACGACTCCCCGCCGAACCCGGTATGTACGTAGGAATATCCCTACCCCGCGTGGTAGGACAGCAAAGCTCATTTCGATTTATCGTAGGAAAGATTGTCCGCGACGGACACCCGTCACGACCGTCCTCACGAATGAGAACCACAAAAAGTTTGGCTGGTCGCACCAAAAGCGAACAGCAATTGAGAAAATTTCCCAAAAGTATAAGTACAAATCCAAAATATTAAAATTCCCAGTCTTCAATATACACCACCACACTGGTGATTTCTGAAGATAAATAAAATATCATTTATCAGCGTTCATTGTCGCTGGTCGAAATGAAAGATAAAATAAAATCTTATGAAAATTTGATAATCAAAAAAATATTGGCTCCGGCCCATAACTTCAGAACCGTTGGGAATTTGAGAAGTAGAATTAGGACATTTAGATTCAATTAGATTAGTTAAGTAGGTTAAATCACTAAATCCGGCTGAGCTTGTGGAAATTTCTGATAGCTCCAGAGTGGTTCGCTGTCTGGGCATCTGTTTACCTGGGAGCTCATCCGTAGCGTGCCTCGTTTTTGAGTTAGCTTAACCTGAGTTTAGCTGAGCCCACATATAGATTTGTATACATTTCTATTCGTATTTTTTTGTGATGAGCATAGATGTTACCGAGCGCGAGCCCATTCTCGAACCGCGCTGAAAACGATCGTTAGGGGACGTCAAATCCACTTTACTTTTAACTGCCCCTCCAAGTCGGTAACCACATCTCTGTTCCTTAGTTTGTACGTTTTGAGTCCTTATCGTATTGGCACGTTTAGCCAGTCGCACTAGGTATATTAAGGTCCGATGAACTGGCCATCGGATAAGTTTGAGCAGAGCTAAAATAAAAGCGCCGGCGAACACGTTTGCCGTTTAAAATTTTCCAATTGTATGTACGTATAAATCTCTCTGCGTATGATAAAACACTTTCCCTGGGAGCACCAAAGTACCCAGAAGTAGCGAATCTTTGTTACCAGGAAAAGTAAATTTTGTTCATCGGCTTCAACGATACAACCTCATGTATGATCGTAGAATATAGAATCATGTATATCTATATACGTATAGTATACGTATTTGATTTGGCTAATCGAATGTCTGCCTATGACGTAAATATTAACTGGCTGATTAACTGGTTGTATTAATTCTTTGCAGTAATAACCGTTGCCTCATGTGTGCAAGTGTACGATTTGTTGATCAATAAATCATGATCCGAAAAGCCCATGATCGGTCTTTCGCGATGTATTGAGTGACACAAACGGTTGAGCTCAAACCATCTGCATAGTCTACCGTTGTTTACGATTTTCACAGTGCACTGGCTAGGCACCATTAGAAGTTCAGGTGAAGCAAGGACGTGCATTGTTCACAACGTCTTGTTTAACACGTATTAAAGCGTGTATCAGCCGTTTCTGTAGCCACGGAAGATTAGACGTATGCCAAAGCGACATATAATTTGTAAATGCCGTTTTTGCTTGACGTTGGTCGCAGACGTGAACGAGAAAGTAATACGATTCAGCGTAATCTCATTAGCTTAAGATGGCTTACGCATATTTAATGTTTTCTACTATAGTTTGTATTGCGCAAATTCAACTGTGGACACTCAGATGAAGTTGGGAGCCGCTCCCATTTACTTTCAACTCCCCCAGTTCTACAGTGGAAATCCCAGGCCATGCCCTCCAAATGGTGATTGGACCTGTCTAAACCACTGAATTTTTCCCATCAGTACAGCACATGCGAGTTTTTCAGTCCCCTCATCGTGAGTTTCAGTCAAAGATTTCCCAGTGTTATTAGACATGTGTCGACCGATCTTTTTAGTTATGTGCGTTTTCTCGCAAATTATAGTATTATGTAAATAATTGTTTTTCATATGGGTCATGACGCAACGCTATAATTGTGTTGAATATAGAACGTATACATCATTAAATTTTGGTTCTATTTGTGGTGTGCAAGTTTGTATTAAAAATCTGGTAATTGGTTACAGTATGTGTTCGTCTGTTTCATATTTTGAACATATATTTTTGCAAAACACTAGGGAACAATTCCAGTCGCTGAAATTTCCAAAATATTTAAATGAAATATTTATAAGCAGTTAGGAATTTTCTACTAGATAACATATTATTTTACTCATAACATATTTTACTCAAAGTTATTATGTATTTCCTTAATATGTTTTCTAGTAACATCTCTATTATACACAATGTGTTCAACGTTGTTTTTAAAATAGCTTTAATAAATAGACTAGGACTACGATTTGGGCAAAAATTTTATGTTTGCTGATTACGGTCGGTCCGGACCAGTCCTGGTTGCATCACTACCACAGCTATAATTTTCGTAGTTAAAAGTGTTCAAAAACATATTGTTTCCGGAGATTAAGCATATGTAACGGATTGTAGCCTTATTCGGTGTGTTTACTATCCTTGTTGGACCTTTGGTCGTGACGCAGATCAAGCATTGCGACGTTTTTGGAGAAGCGGATAACGTTGAGGTCAAGTATTGTTTTGACTAGACTGATTTAATATGACAACCAGGAGGACTGTGTAATCCTAAACTGAATTCTTTATGTTTCGAAATTTGCTGTGGTTGGTTTCAGATAGCTGGGGCTCAAAAGAGAGTAACCTTACATTGAGTTAGAAAACACATTGGTGTTTTAAAATTGAGGTAGATGATAGAATTGCGTGTATAGAAGGCAATAAAATGATATAGTGCAGGGCCATGTGTGCGTTTTGCGAGGCCATTTCTTTACGGGCTGTTTAGGACAGTTTCTTCGTGGATAAATTTAAAAAGACATGAGGCCTTCATTGTAAACAATATTTTTTACCTATACTAAATAGAAATAGTGGCAGTTATCTTTGAAAACTTGGCAGCGATAGACTAAAGATTGCTATCCACTACATAATAATTGAGCATGTTCTCTCCATTGGTTCCACTATAGGGAGAAGGGGAGTTTACCCCTCATGTCCGGCCACTGACCCCCCAAGTTTGATCCCTGAAATTTTTGATTTCGACCACGAGATATATTCATCTCCGACCAGCGTAAGCTGCAATTTTAGTGACTTTTTGCCATCTCAGTCGTAAAATTATTCATACTCACACAGATAGCTAGATAGATTGAAAAAGACTAGAACTTCTAAAGGACCATGCTGGAACAAATATTTTGGCTCATTGCATCAACTAAAAAGGTCTAAATATGTGCTATTCTATTGGACGCTAAAATGAATTTGCACAGTGACTTGACATCTATATTTTCGATACATTTGAATTCCGTTATAACAACCAAGTGTATTCTTACGTATGTTTAAATATTTTAAACATTTACGTAGGAAATGTTCTGTGGTTTCTACGGTTTTACAGGCAGACCTATAATTCAGTAATTTCTTACAATATAAGTGATTTTTCAGCAAGTAGTGTCCAGTGAGTAATGCTGAAAATACCAACAACGCAAAGAAGCATTTGTTAGAGTCAGGCTTGTATATATGATTCATGCAGGGAACGTTTATACTGCGACGCCAAATCCGCAATTACATTTACTTTCAACAAAAATAAATTCAGGCATGTGTCTTGTACTTTATCACCATATATAATGGTCTGTCGTTGCTGTAGGACCTTTTTGTTTTCTCGGACTTAGTGCAGAAGGTTGTTACTGTACATTTTTATTTTCTTGGACCGAGACTTAGTGCGGAAAGCTGCTATTCCAAATTTGCATGACTTGGCTTCAACTGCAGAATAAATGGGTAGTTCTCGCGCAGCACTTTTTGTGTGATATGTCTATGTTCGCTCTAGTTATCATCTAAATTGATTGTATTTTACTCTTCTATTAACCTCCTGCCTGTACGTTATTCATTCCGGTGATATTTAGGATCGAGTATCTACAAGTTTCGGCGAGATTGCTGTAAACGTAGTCGGAAATGCAAGTCGGCCAGCTATGGTTACGTTTCATGATCTTGGGCAAAATGGTACGTATACGGATAAATACATGTTTGTAAACGTGCTAACATTTGCTTTATATCTGAATATCAAATTGGTAGCTGCATGTTGGAGCTGCACTTTTTGCGTTCAATCCTCGAGGCGGTTAATGCTTGAAGCCGTAAGCAACAAGATAAGCATCCCTTCCACAATTTTTATTGGAGTATCTCATTATAGCGCATCCGTTATCATTCAGTACTTATATTTGTATACATGTCATAAACACCCGTTAATAACATGCAACTTCTCGAAACGCTAATGCTTTAAAATACTGATACGATTGCATTGGCTGGATTGGTAGAAGTTTTTGATTATTTTAAAGAATCGTACAGAACTGTTCTGTTTACAACCCATCGTGTTCCAGCTCTCCCGAACTTCTACTCGTTCGCGCTATTGGTTGAACAGGCTTTACTTAGTGGTAAAATGTCCTATTTTAACCCAAACGCACAGTTCCGTAGCAAACTTTAAATTTTCGTTTTTTCAAAAAGTTCGCTGATAGCCTTAGACTGGGTGCTTAGTATAGCCTAGAGATTTTGGAATATCTTTTTCCTGGCAATTTCCACGCATTGGAGTAATAATAGTCTAAAACTGAAAATTTTGTCCTCCACACCTCACCCAACCCCGCACCCGCACACCTGAAAGTTATTATTTTTTATTTAAAAAAATTTCCTTAAACTATGTTGGTGAACGATGAATGGACTGAATATAATGGCTACAGTTCTTTAGACTAGATCGAAGTTGACCTACAAGGGAGCCATTGTGACGTGCGATAGCTTGAAACCTAGAAGTTTTGGAATGTCGGATGAACATAGTTTTTGTTATTTCAACCGGCGATCCGTGGTTTGGTTTATATATGGTACGATACATCACTGGCATACATATACTTATTTTACGCATGTATAAAACCACTTTGTCCAATCGGGCCAGGTGGTTTTTTGAAGTGCGTACTTTTCGGGGCTGGAGGAGGGCTGGATAATTCACTGAGCCTCCCGGACAGGGGGGGGAACTGAAATGGGACATTCTGTTCGGAAAGGACAGAAAGGATGGTACGAAATGGGAGCTCTCCACTTGGAATGTTGTAAAGGCTGTGAAAACTCTAAAAAACTGAACATTTTTCGAGCATTTTTGGAACTAACAATAGAATTGGCGGCTCTGTTGCCAAAATTTTCGGGGGAGGGGCAGCCGAAAAGCGAGAGAAATCAGACGAACGGACGCTGACTCTGCAAACCCAACCGCGAAAAACAGCTGAAAAACATTTCGTTGTTATTTTAAATTTCATTAATGCGCAATCACTATCAGGATTGATATTGATGAAATATATGGTTCAATTCACGAAAACATGTACTTTTTAAACACCCCTTTTTGAAGCCAAAATGAAACGTTTTCGATCGTACAGTGTCCATAAAAAAAGCCCTGAATTTTTCGAATATCGATGTCTCTATGCAAAAAGAGCTACCTGAAACTTGCTACAGGGGTCGCAAAGGGTCCCCTGGGAGCCAAATTTTAATCCGAAATAAGTCATTATTCTGTAGGTTAACGCAGTGACGCGTGAACCATGGTCTGTTTGTATGCAAGTCGGACCAAAATGGTCGCCGTCAAGCCATTTGGATTACTTGCGACCTAAAATTGGTGCCGCTAGGGCGCTTTTGCTTTTAAATATGGACCAATTTATAACAAGCCTGTCGCAGAAGTTTTTCTAGCGTAACAGAGACAGCACCTACAGATACCATTTTATCCACACAAACCAATCATGAGTGGGTGATGTCCGACAAAAAGTTTCAAGCAGATCCTTAGGCCTTGTAACAATTGGCACCCCGAAAGGTTAAGTCGGGGGGGGGGCTACACCTCAGGTCGGGGGGGGGGCGACACCTTCCTACAACATACTTCTAAAGATTCTAGATTTGGTTTAACACGCTGCTGGTGTAAAACAAACACAATTTCATCTATGATTAGCATACATTTAGGTGACGATGCTAATAGCTATGATAATCTATGACTAGCATACGTTTAGCTTTCAATGCGTGCAATAGATGTGCGGGCTGGAAGAAGGATTATCTAGCTGCCCAGTTAATGGATATCATGTTGCAATGATGATAAACTTATATACTAATATGGTTCTTGCGACCTTCGGTTTCGTTTAATATGCATACGGTCGTGGGGGGCTACATTTTCATTAAATTTTTTTTTCATACATGGGTCGATTCCAGTGGGGCGTTGTCGATTCTATGTTTCCATTCGGCCTATTGTAAAACTGTATGCTAGATTTGGATTTTTAACTTAATTTTCGTAAGGTCGGGGGGGCTACATTTGGCATACCCTATTTTTGCACTTTATGACCTTCGACCTCATAATCAAACAACGCATGGACAGACGCTGTCATTCTTTATATCAGTAAAACTTGTACTGATTATGATTATCGTTATATAACATTTTTGGCGCTAGTGCACTTTGACGTTATTTACCAGCGTATGCAAGCTGCCACATTTGAGCTCTGGAGGGCTACATGTCACGAAAAAAAATTTTCGGAAGCTTGACGTTAGCTTAAGTGTCGATGCTTGCTCCCAAGTTTTTGCCGAAAAATTCGCAACTACCAAAGGATCACGGGGAAATGAAACACACATATGTATCACGTGCTAGCGATACGGCGAACGATTATAGTGGGACATGTGTTTTTGGCTTCATTTGGCCAATCCGGTTTGTGCTATGTTAGGGCCACAGAGGTCCACCATACCTCATTGTAACCGTCGAAATGCCTATTACTATACCACACAGCGACATTAAAATTCCTTCTAAAAGACTGGTGGTATGGGCCAAAAAGTGCCGATGTAGCCTCCCCTCCCAACCTAAATGACATGGTTTCGTGAAATGGCCCATATTCCTAATTCCTGCTTTTACTTATTTATTTTTAAAAATGTTCGGGGGACAACTTCTAAATCAAAACAAAACTGAAGTGCATTAACGCTATTATGAGCCTTGTCCACACTCCCTCGAAAATTTTTATTTTTACAATAGCTAAAAATATAATAACAAATCTGCTACTACGATTGTTTTGGATTCGTGTAATTGATGACATACCAAATGCACCAAGGAGTATATAATTTATACAGTTTTATTTAATTTCTTTCTGGGGATGTGTTTTACTTAAAATGGCTCGGTTGTACCCTTAATTATTTGCATTTATATTTCATTTAAAGCAAATGAAATGAAAATGGACGTTTCTTGTTAGACATAAGTTTTTATTTTTGACAAGTTGTTTCTAATTTCAGTGTCATGAAAAATTTGTTTCTATTATGTCCAGTTTGTGTTTGTGATACTAAAAATGTCATAATGCAACATGACTTAGTACCATTCTCGACATGCCAAATCCATCGGATGAGAAAAACTCAATGTCCAAAAATTGCGGAATTCTTTCGCTTACAGACAACATTGTTCTGTAAATTGAAGCTTTGATGATGTTACTAAAGTGTGCTGCAAAAGAGAAAATTAAAGTCTAAATGCGTATATAAGTTTGGCTAAAAATTTCGAAGAAAATTACACACTATTTCTGAAAAAACCAAACTGTCTTTCAGCTCTAATAAGAGCAGTAAGTTTTTTAACGGAGACACGGAATACACACAAAAATATTTATATCAAACCTACCAAAAAGTGTAAACCATTCTGGCCGTAAGCCGTGCAATGTCTGGAATCATCATTGTAGGTGCACCATATTTTTGAGGCTAGCCTGAGGTTAAGATATGTTCTGTCACAGCGGAGGATATCTAAGATAATTATTCGTATACCCAAACCGGGCGAGAGGGACCATATAGTTCCTGAGGCGTTTGTGCCAATTTGTCTATCTTCTTTTTTGACAATATCATAGGAAAAATCATAAATAATTTTATTAGAGAAGTGATGATGGCTAAGTATCCACTACATCAAAATCACCATGGGTACTAGGAGTACAGTATCGACTCTGTATGCTACAACAACTTGGATAGAAGGGACAATGATCAAAAAACAAATACGATATAGCTTTCTTTGTTCTGCTGCGTCTGGAATTGTGGTTGTAATAAGATGGAATACGTTTTGGCAGGGCTTGCTTGGTTTCAGTTTCCGAACTATTTGAACAGCTAGATAGACAATCTGCTTAATGCTAGGGTAGTTCTATTCTTGCAAAGTTTGGCGAAACAAATGCCAGTGTCAGCGTTGTTAGGGGCTTCCGCAAAAAGGATTTTTATCATCCTTGCTGAGAAGTTTAGTGACTAAAAGTCCGCAAGGTTCACCGGTGGAGTGGGGTGGCAGTGCGTAGATGATTGCTGCCGGGTATGGGGTAAGTCAAGGAGTGTAAGTTTTCGAAATTTTTGGAACTCAGTTTTTTCCACTTTCTAGGGTTTTTGCTAATACTTCCCCCTTTTTAGGCAATTTGCGCTAAATTTCGCAAAATTTTCCACTCGTGGGATGGGAGTAAAAATGTTGCTTGAGAGTGTAGCCCCTACCCTGCTCTATTCACACTTGTTTATAGTTGCAGATCTTTTGATTTATTGTGGTAAATCTAGACTAATATTCATTGCTTACTCGGATGATGCTATTTTTATGTGCGGCCACGTTGTTGTATATGACGTCCAGAGGAACACAGTATTGTTTTGTGATAATGTTAAAAATTTGGAGTTGTAGAAAATCTCAAAAATGGGTTGGAAATATCACATGGAAGATGTATCTCAGAAGGCAATAAAACCGCTCTTTGCTGGTAAAAGAGTACTTGGTCTTAATTGGGGTGTAAAAAATCGAAGTCCTTTCTCAATAATGCGGTTATACTTCTATTTTTAACTTGTGGCCATGTCATGTGATGGCACTGAAGCAAATTGACAACTTATTTAAGGAAACTTCAGAAGTTTCACACAATGACTTTCTTCACTTCGTTCGCTTGTCTGGAGGGACCTAAGATCAATATGCGTGTTAAATTATCTTACGAGCGACCCATTGGCAGTTGAATGCTACTACAACTTGAGAACAAGAGGGGCGGTTATCGCAGCATGAGGATAGTGGATATGATAGATCTTAGACCGAGGTATGTGTGATAATATAGATATGCCTATAATAAACACGAACAGACTTCAAAGGTATTCAGTTGGAATAGGAAATGGAGTGCTACATGTTAGGGAACCCAGTCAGATGGCGATATTGCTTGCTATAATGATGGTTTTTTCAATGTAGAGGCGACAGAATTAGAGTAGGTGTAGGGTTTTTTATTGTTGATAGACAGATTAAACTTTGAATTAGGGTCTAGTATAATAATTTTCCACGCATAAATTATTGCAATCTGTAGGTTTGCATCACGAGTGGCTGCTGTTTGGAGAACATTGTGAGAAGATGGACAATCAATCGTAGGCAGAAAAAGACTTTCTTTCCAGGACTCAATTCTAAGAGGTCTTGTTTCTAATGCAAGCTTAGGACAGAAAGTTTTAGAATTGTTATACAGTACTCGCTACAATTGACCGCTGATCGGTCGTTGTTCGCTCGTGGGAAAATAAAATTGTATTTTGAAATTTTAAGTTTTCGTTCGCTCCCTGCTCGCTCGTAAGACGAGAGTCAATTATTCGTAGTACTGTACACGTAGCAACTCAGCGTGTAATATATGACATCTTTATATGATTCATTCTCTACCCGCTTGTCTGTAACTGTTATCTGTTTATGCTTAGTAGTAAAAAGCATTGTTGAGTATATCATAAAAGATTTAACACTTTGCACTTTGATGTATAAAATTAAATTATCTACAAGTGTAATTCTTTCATCATGTATCCTTTGTAAATGTGTTATCTGTCAGGCTGCTTCTTTCTGCGACTTATAGGGATGAGTTTCACATAATTGTATATATATGCTCCTGATCATCCAACCCTCATTGCTAATTAACGTTTCAAAGTTTGGACATACTAGAGACTTAATCATTGTGCTATATCTATTGGAAAAGTTATGGAACATATATATACGCAATTCATATCAAGAACGCCCCAAGTTTTTATTTTTAAAATAAATAAAAGCACAGTGTTGAATTGGAGTATACTAGAACAAAATAGAATGAAACAAGGAATAGACGGAATTTGTTATATATATGTAGACAACAATTTGTCCCTTACATGGTCCCAGCATAGTAAGGTTAGAATTCCTAGCAGAAACTCCACTGAATACACTCCGAAATAATCATAGGTTCAAATCACTGGAATTCAGAAGATTGCGGGCATATGAATATTGCTGAGGTTAAAGCTTCCTAAGTACATAAATTTTTGTTTAAATGTATTATACTTAAGAAATGGAAAACTGCAGCCTTCTGAGCTTAAGATTCTCAAAATGTTTTTCTTTTTAACTTCAACGGTACAATAAAGAACCCTTCTAAAGAACTTTGAACGTTAACGAATATCATTAAAGACACTACCGTGATCGCTTCGTAACCATAGCTCTTCAGTCAAGAGTGTTAAGTGATTACATGTGGTCCGACCGTGTTAAACGCTTGCCATTGAGGCGTTGACTAGCATTTTTAGATGCAATTGTTGGACAAACACCCGCTTCACCCGTGCATCCCACTGGTGACCATGATTCCCGTTTTTACCGAAGTTCGTATATCTTCTCTTGCTGGATACAACGCCACGCGCAGTGTTGCGCCGTGCACTCTGGAATAGCGCAAGAACTAAGTTTACTAGCGCCTAGTGCTTTAAACCAAATACCGCCAGTGAGTCGCAAGATTTAGTAACTACACCTATATATAATATTGACTCAAAATTGGTAGTTTTTGCTTTAATTTTACATTTTCCAAAGGAATTATTAGCTAAATATAATGCTTGCAGTTGCAATATCCCATTATCATCTGTACTGTGAAATTTTTTTGTTCCGTTACTTTAGCAGTTACCATGCTAGAGATGAAAACAATAAAATTAGACTTGATTTTGGCATGAAATGAGTTTTTAATTCGTGTTCTTGATTTCAATTCTTGTTCTTCCAGACAAAAATCTACTTAATTTTTGGCCTGAAACGCGGCTTTTCTAATCCCACCTTTTGAAAAAGTAGACATACAGTAAATTACTTTAACATTATTTATTAACAACAATTAATGGTAAAAACGACATTAAACACAATTAATGGTAAAAAAATTATGGATATCTGCCCATTTGCTCTTGAGCTAGCAGCAGACCCAGCAAACCAGCGCATGAATAAATGAAGTAATTCTTGTAAATCCAAATGTGGAGTGGGTTTAAAGTTGGAAAAATAACTTGAAATTGAAAAAACACCAGTAATGTGTATTTTGTGAAGGCGTGTTTACACGCTCACACTTTTTGTTCAGAATTTGAGCTCAAATTTTGATCAAAGTTTGAAAGCATCTTTTTTCCATTCTTGGTAAGTTTGAATGTGTAAACACTGTTATATTGGATACTCCTGTATCCAATCGCCGACAAGATTCACTACTTGAAAAAGTTTGAGCCCAAATTTTAAAATATCGTAATTTTTCGTTAAAAATTGCCGTCAAATTTTGAGCTCAAAATTTGAGCAAAAAGTTTGAGCGTGTGAACACGCCTTGAGGGGTTACTGCAGTACCCGCCAAAAATGACTGTCGCTCGCTCGCGACTCGCTTGAAATGCGATGGTCATTTTTGGCGAGTACTGTATTTGTGAACCTGGCCATTAGATCTCCGGGAACCATCCCAGCTCACCATTCACCAGCCACTAACCATTTAACAGAGACTATCTTTACCGTTAGTAGGGTAAGATGCGGTAGTGCCGGACGGAAACTGCACCGCCTCAAGCCTGGTGATACGGTTTACTTGTGCACAATATATAAATCCGTGACCCTGACATCTATAGAATATAGCATACTTCTGGTCTATTTTTGTTTCCATCTTCGAAATACTTTTTCAGCAAATTCAGCATTCCAAAGTTTTTTCGTATTTACGGACATGGCTTCACTTGCTGAGCGCTTTTGTGTGTATCACATTAGTGCTCCTGGCTGTGAGGAAGAAGCGTCGACATTGCCAGAGGAGTCATATTTGACACTTGCAAAGATTTGATGTCTGAACAGTGTCTGCTGGAATAATGCAGAACTATCCTTTTCGTTGCGTTCTCTTCAATGCATTTTATCTATTTCAGTCTTATTATTAAGTATTCATGACAACATTCGGCACTTGCTGGCTGAGCATCTGTGGCTTTATTGAGAAGTGGTATGTTTTGAATTTGAGTGTACATTTGCTGGGTAGTAATTAAAGCAGTGTAGTCTGGTACACGTACAGGCACATCGCACACTTATGTATAGTTTTACGCTAGCCTCTCCACAGAGGGGCAGGGCAGCTTCCTCCGGAATTTCGGCGTTTTCCCATAGCAATCAAATTTCCAGGTTGACATATGTCAATCCCTGATAACCTCCTTCGTTATTTTGACATGATATCAAAATGATCTTTCTAACAAACAACACTGTTTAAGAAACTCGATCTATTGCTTGTATATTTCGACCATTCATGTTAAAAATATCAGTAAATAAAATGAAGTGCTGTCTGTAGACTTACGCATTTTCAGATGGTAAATAATTTCTCTCCAACAAAAACGATATCTATGGAGTGTATTGTAGAGGCATGAAAAACATGGATAAATGAAATTCTATAAGACCCCTTGTTGTACCATGTGGCATGGTTTTCCCAGCTAACCTGGAATGAAATTCCTTCAGATATTTGCGATTCCTCCAGGTCCCCCATTTCAGAGCCACCAAGTAAAATTCCCTGCTATGTATTAGCGCATTTCAAATAGAGTTTCTACTATTGCCTTGGTTTCAAACCCCATCTTTAATCTCATCCTACTCGAACATCGAGCATATATCACACACAGCGTAATGGATAAACTCCAATTGGCAGAGTAGTGTTCCCGCGAAAAGATTTCTGCCGAATTTTAATCGGTGAAACATTGTTCCGTAACGATTTTGTGCGGAATTACAAAATAGGATTGTTATGGGTTATCTTAAGTTTACTCAAGCATTTGAAAATTTCGGCATTTTGTTGTGTGGTTGTTTGTTCAGTCGAGTATGTGTTTAAGGTTGAAATCGTGCTGATTACAAATTATTGTTTTGTAATCTTTTACAAATTTTTCACTTATATTCGGACATCCCTGTTGGACAGCTAATGTGTCATTAACTCGCAAGTACATAGGCTACACTTTTTATTTTCTTATGGTCCACACATCTGGCTTTCCTATTAAGGCGGAGTTAGGTATTTCGGCCTCTCAGATGCCCGTCACGTCTCGGGTATATTTTGGTTCCCCTTAGTTGAGCCCCCAGGTACATGTGTGGCCTAGTGAAGATAGGAAATTTTTTGAGGCAAACTATGCCAGTTTTTTTTTCTTTCTAAGTAGACTTAAAACCTCGAATTTACTTTGCATGCGGTGCTAAAACATTTAAATTCTCGTCAGTCAATAATGTTCCGCCATATGGTGCATTATGATTTATATTTATTGTAAATCAGGTGATGTATTTGTTTGCATTGGCAAGTTTTTTTCAGTCCCCCTTTAGTTCAGCTTGGGGTCCCCCAGTTAGAGCACCAACTTTATCTCTACAATTTGATCTGGGGGCCCAATGTTTCTGTTCCTCAGGCGCTTTAATAACAGTTTGCAATGCCACCGCATGAAGAATGCTTTGTGAACGAGTTGTCATAACTGATTGTAGCGATCCTGCAGTTAAAAAATAATTATGTTAATTTGACCCAAAACTAGAATAAGATATACCTGAAAATGTATTAAAGGTCCCCACTTATGTGTGTGAGCTCTCGTCTCTGGTTTGCAGCATTAGCAGCCAACTCTGCTGAAATGCAAACCCGGTTGTAACAATAACTGAACCAGGTAGAC
>JASANE010012190.1:0-88113 GCA_030248225.1 Trileptium ribeirensis | reverse complement strand
TAAACGCTGGCTTGGTACAGAACCAGCATCTGTAGGTTTAATTTTTCCACAGGGACTTGCTCCCAAGCTGAGGGGGGGGGGCAAACTCTAAGTCCGGCCCTGGTTTTTGGGTTCTTGTAACTTCAGTGCCAATATACTGTTCGTCGCTGCACCAACTGGCAGCAAGTTTTGTTGACGTGCGCATTTACGCAATTTCAAACAATGCTCTTACTAGCCATACCGCTAAGAGCAATGTTTACTGCAGGCGGCGCTCAAAAACACAACTTGTTGTGTCACGCTTAGCGACTGATAGTCTTCGTTACAATAACAACCGTAGTAAAACGAGGACTGCTATTGTATGCGTAAAGTAAACCGTGTACAGTGGTTCATGTTTCTTATTATTAGCAACTCATGATATAGATTTATATTTGCATAAAAAGACAACGTAATTTAGCACGTGAAATGGGCTTTTTAGTGTATCGTGTTGTTTGTTAATAAATATTTTCTGTAGTCTTGTAAGCGCCACCGAAGGTAGGATCATCTGGTCTTACATTGGGGAACCCGACTTGATGATGTGGTAACGACGATGCGAACTGGCTGAACTACGGCGGCCAACTTCGCGGTTCGTAATCCGGATGGGCTAAAGTCAAGACTCAGGAGCTCAGCCAAGGGAGGGGGAGGGGGTATGGGGCCGTGCCCCCCCTTCGTGCAGCATTTGTGCCGCCTGAAGTATAACAGAAATGTCATGTTCACGTGACGTTTGAAAGCTTTGTGCAAGCTGTGCCCTAAGGAACATTTAGTGCCCCTTCGTAGTGAAGCTTCTGGCTGCCCCCGTGGGCTACTCAGTTCGTTCAGTGGTGTTTTAAATAGTCCTCTCTTTTGCTACTACGGTTATCCACGATCGGTAGCACGCAACCGGACTGCTACTGCTACTCTTCATACATGGCGGCGGTCGGTCATGCCAGGGGGTAGAGGCCCCCCACGGGGGGGGGGTGCGGCCATCCCAGGGGGTAACCTCCCTGGCCGGCTAAATTTTACTAGGAGGGGTTGGTCGAGAGGACCTTTTTTGGTCCTAGCAGCCATATTTTTCGCTTATGAGTTCAGTTTCTGCACTAGGGTCCGGCCTCAAAACTGGGGTTTTGGGGTCCGCACAAACTGGGCGCGGGGGTTTTGGGGTCCGCACCCCCCTTCAGGGTTTCCGATTCTCAGAACTGTAGATTGCATTCTGAGCATTTAAAATTCTGAGAATTGTGTAAAATGTAAAGTTTCTGTTTACCGGCAGTTGGCAGTTTCTGTTTACAATAAATTCGCCAAACAAAACCATACACAGTTGCCTTTAAGAAGATTCTTCATATTCGAAGCAGACACGGCATTGTTTTGCATGGACACCGTGGACCATAGCAGACATTCAATGTCTAAATATCAAGTTAGTATATAAATAAGTATAATTATTGATTCGTTAACTTTTACTTCAGGGAATGACGTCGTGAACAAAAAAGCTTTCCACAAATTTACGGCCGCACGTGCACCTCTAGCAACAAGCAGGCGCAATTTGCGCAAGTTTTTGCACTAAGGAACTACTTCGAAACTCGTCGAGCCGCCAAGCCCCCCTTCAGTTACCCCCCTGGCTTTTCTGCCTCGGGGGGTCTGGACTTCGGAGGGTTATCCCCCTACTCCCCCTGCCGGCATGTATGAATTACGCCTTCTGTAACTATCCGGAATTAGCTCTGTGACAGAATCCAGCCCTAGGTGCACACATCTTAAGGCAAATGATGCATAAGGTAAAATGGCGAATTTCGTCCGTGCGGTAATATCGCGCCCTCAGTCTGGTCACAATCCCTGACCGAAATCCCATGCGGGATCTCAAAAAATCAAGATCGAACTCGCAGGCTATCGCGCCATCAGCAAGCTCGACCGCCTAAAGGCGTTTCATCAAAACCCAGTCGCACATGAAGATCTGCAAAAGGCAGCAGTTACGCCGCTATTCTGTACGCTCCTGTACAAACTCATGCCGTTTGGTCTGCACAACGTCTACAAACATTTCAGCGACTTGCGGACCACGCTTAGCGGGACATGCAATTCGTCAAAGCAAACGTCCACGATATCCTCGACTTAAGTGCTAACGAGGGGGAACATTGGGATGTCGATGCTCGAACAATTGGGCGAATTTGGCGCCAAGCAGAAGAAGTTCATATCCGAGTTTTTCAGGCCAACGGTCGAATTTGTAGGCGTCGAAGCCTCCAGCAGCGGCATCAGTACGTTGCAGCGCCTAGTGGATTTTACCACAGGTTTACCAAAGGATGTTCGAACGTGGCTGCACTGCTCACAGCCAAGACAAATGATGCCGTGTCTTTCCAGAGAAAAAGGCGCCACAATTAACAAAAATCACTTTGTTTGAAGATGCCGACAACGCGTTCATCAAGATGAAACAGGATATTGCACAGCGTTCAATTTTAACGTATCAACATTGAGATGCACAAATAGCGGACACGTCCAATAACCGCTAGCGCAATTCTGCACCAGATAGCTACAAGTAACTGAAACCGTTAGCTTTCTTCTCACGAAAATTCAACAATAGCGAACAAAAGAAATCAACGTCGATAGCCAACAGTTGACAACATTCCTGAGCCTCAAACACTTCAATTAGCTCTAGTCGTCATCCACTGACGTTGTACATTGACCACAAACTGCTGGTGCACTGCATCAGTATAAGGAATTCTAGTCATCAGCAACAAAGAGCGATGGCTGTCGTACATTTCCGAATTAAACATCGCTATACTGCACGTTTCTGATCCTGAATACAGTCTCGCCGACTTTTGATGTGTAACGATTTCAAGAGTGCAGGCAAGTCCAACGATCGACGTAAAGACGGACGCGCAATCTACGGACATTCATCTTCAACCCTTTTTTCCGAAACGCCACTTCTAGTGGCGAGGATCACAACAACGGTCGATAAGTGTGGCGCGATACAAAACAGGCAACAATCGACCTTACGTTTCCATTAATACTTTAGGCAGCGACTTCTCAACACATTCTACAGCCTCTCGCATGTACGCTACCGATTAGTCAATCATAGGTGGCAATGCGCAACAACGCACGGCAAAAAGTTGAACTATTTCAAAGCTGTCAAGTCGC
Organism: Trileptium ribeirensis; assembly: GCA_030248225.1. Lineage (NCBI taxonomy): Eukaryota > Metazoa > Nematoda > Enoplea > Enoplida > Thoracostomopsidae > Trileptium > Trileptium ribeirensis. Next base: position 84,999 of record JASANE010012190.1, on the reverse strand, counting down.
CAAATTCCCACGTCTCACGAAAGTCGCCGATAAATTTAATCCAATGACGGAACGCTTACGTATTGTCCATGTTGACATCATTGGTCGCTTGCATCAAAGTGATAGCAAACGGTACCTTGTCACTTTGATAGACTTACCACATCAACTTACCGCATCAACGTTTATCCACGGGGTGATCAACAGTTGTATTTCACAATTTGGCGTCCCTCAATTCATAGCTACCGAACGAGGGGACAATTAGATTCAGTGCTACGCAGCAACATCATGTACAAACTGGGAATCAAACGACAACGAACGACATATATACTCTGCGCAATATATCGGGTTTGTCGAGCGTTTCCACAGAACACTCAAGGCGGCCTACATGATTGATGCGCTAATTGGCCTGTTATTGAATGGTTCGCGACTTACTTTTCGTTTTAGTGGGCATCTGAAATACTGTTAATGACACGGTATATTTTTCCCACAGTGCGCTCAAGTACTACTGCCAGGTTCTTTCGTCAGGTAAGAAAAGACCGACAAAACGGCGCATGTACCTTTAGGGGCTGGACGTTATAACGTTAGAAAAAAGAACAGCTTAAAGCGGGTGGTTCGGGGGGCGGAAGCCCTTCGACTTAGGCTTAGGCTTAATGGCTCATATAGGGACCTTAGCTTAGGGTAAAACTAAGGCTTAGTCTTAGTATACATATCGAGAACGGCACGGCATGCATTTCACTTCCGCCCCTAAACATTATATTGTCCGACAAAACAATACCCTACACGGATTTTGCCGACAGCATGCAACAGTCCCTTGTTCAACAATTCTGTAACAAGGAACAATTGAACGCTAGGGTTTTATGGGAAATTCTATACTCTGAAGTTTTTGAGAATGTCCGACTGTCGTTACAAAAAACGATGAACTGTGATCATTTAATTCAATGTGCAGCTTAGGCCCAATCAATATCTCAAAGTACTCAAAGTGAACTATCTGCATTGCCTCTTGGCTATAATACTATCACTGTCTGTGCGTGTATACACAAATAGTTCCACTCTGCTTATTCTCAGCAAAAAATAAACGCAGCTTCAATATTAGTAATCCCTGTGAATGCACTGCGGTTCAAAACAAAAACTCCAATTGAAATGATGAGCAAGGGCGTATGTACAAAATCCACCAAAGCCGAATAATCAATAATATCTCCAAACACAAAGCAGAACATATTTAAGCGGAGCTCGGCGAAGCCGAGCGAAGCGTTTTTATTTTCTGTTTTGAAGTAAAAAGGTCGATGTCCGTCCATTCGTTCGTTCGTTCGTTCGTTCAGTCCGACGGATCTCAAGAATCACTGAACCGATTTTAAAAAACTTTTTTTTTGTTTGAAAGCCTATCATGTCAGAGTGTGCACCTGATATTTGGGATTAAAAAGTTTTGAGTGGTTATTTATTAATTAGCTAATTAGTTAATTTTATGCAGCTAAAATAGAGAATTTTGCAATATTTGTGTTATTTATTGAAATAGAATCGTTTCGATCAAACCATTATAGGGTTTTTTGGGTCGAAGAATTCAAATATAATATTTTTACCGATGATAAAGCCCTATGCCCTATGCAATGTAGTTACAAGAACATAAAATTGAGTACATTCGTAATGCCACAGCCCAAGCTCCGCTCACAAAAGTAGTTCCACTACCGACTAGTGTTAAAATATCGCAAGGGCAAGCACGTGCCCTTTAACGCTCATCATCATGCCGCAGTGTCTCTAACTTTACTTCTTAGCACAAAAATCTTTATCGTCTTAGGATCCACGAGCCGCGTGACTATCCGCAATAAGCGCCAAATACTAAGATGCTGCTTGCGCGAGTAACCGATAAGCAGGGAAGCCTCCGTGCAGCAACACAAATTTGTTAAAGTCCAAACTCTTTAAAGCCACTAGCGAGCAAAATTAACCTAGTATTACCACCACAAAGCCCAAACCACAATATAAGACTGATTTACAATAACCGTAGAAGAAAGCACTAGGGAACAAACAACCAATGAACAAAACTCTAAACTTTCGCGCAATAACTAACGAATAATACTTACGAACAACTTAAGTGAGCCTAAACAACAGCCGTCAAACTCTCCGTCTGTCGAACTAAAGTAATGCAGAGCAATAAATGTTGAACTCTATGACGGTAGAACTGAAACGAGGCCTAGTGCAGAGTGCGTCCTGACTTAAATACCTAAGCTTCGACGCACTTTAATGTCATCTCTAAGTGATTCCGAAAACTACAGGACTATTAATAGCGAAATGATTTGACTTATCCCACCCCAGTGCAAACAAAGTCTTTCCAAGGCAACCATATGTCATATGCAACAAAATTCAATAAACGATCGAAAACAACCCAGGACTATCTACTCCTATAAACAAGAACCATTTGCTTGAAATAGTTTCTAGTGCATACCTGCACAGAACATAGTCAAATCCCAGCGCATGAGCAAGGAAACCGCCCGCAATGTAATTCGCCGAATTCCACAATGTACTACTGTCGGCACAACGCTACTTAGTATGCTGATTTAAAATTGAACATTGACAAACAAACAATCGATAGCCAAAACAATAATTTCATCGCTCATGGGAGAACTTTTGCGATTTTTTCAGTATTTGTATAATATATATATGAAGAACATATATAGGTATGTATTATTACGAGAAAACTTTGTTACAAGACTTGTGTGCATACGTAAAGTAAAACAACAAAGCATCATGGGATTACATAGGCGGCATTGGTGTAGAATGTAACGTCCGAGGGACATCTTGTCGAATCGCGAAATTATAGTTAAATCATCTTAGCATCAATGCTTTTTATGCAAAGCGCGGGGGCGTCGCAACGCGTGCCTCTTGTTACAATTCCACACCAACGCAAACAATATAACGCAAGGTCATACTTTCCAGAAGACTCAAAACTGCAAAATTAGTTACGGTCCGCAACGAAATGACGCATAACAGTCTCGAGCCTAGTTACAAAGACCATATAAAGTGATTTGAACGGACACGAAAACTGTTCACTGCAATAACGCTGGTGACTAAGACACTAATTCGCTCGATAACGCCAAGCCTTCATTCCTATGGGGGACAAAACGAAACTATCGGCAACAAATGCGACGAGTCTCCGACATTATCGACATCAAACGAAACGATCGAAGAAATTCCTCAGTATCTAGGTGGTCGAAAATCAAGGTCCTGCCTACAGACATGTGGCACATGAGAAACGTTTACGTCCGACGAAGTTCCGATCAAATTCTTTGATGCTGGAAAGATGTGGTCAAGCGCATTCGCATTCGGCAAAACGATTCGATCGACGACGATGGTACCAAACCTTTGGGGGTCCTACACGCAATTTTCGAAGCCAACCACTGTTTGCACTGTACGGCTACAAGGACATAATATCCAACACCAACAGAGCATGCTACCGGGTAGCTTCTATTGCAGCTTTCACACAAAAATGCGTGCAAAAACCGGGCAGTTTTGTCTCTTACGGCCGTCCGTAAGACACAAAAATCTCTTAAGGCTGACTGTATAATATTTTAGTTTTATATAAATAGCTATAAGGCACTTTTGTCTCTTACAGTCAATTGCAAGATATTTTAATCTCTTACTAACAACTGTAAGATATTTTAGTCTCTTACAGCCGTCTGTAAGAGATTTTTGCTTTTAGACCTGGCCACAAGAGATAAAAGTCTTTAACGACTGGCCATACGAGATAAAAATATCTTAAGGACAGTTATAACAGATTTTAGTTTGCAATGCATTGCTGTTAAAAACAAAAGTCTCTTAAAACCAGTCGTAAGAGACTTGAAAACCTTACGGATAGCTGCAAAAGATATTTATTTCTTATAGCTGGTTATAAAGAAACATAGTTTCTTGCAGCTAGCTACCCCCTTGACGACTTCTCCTGCACGATGGCCTATACACCCTGGAAGGTCTCTCCTGTCGACGCCGGCTACACCTCGAGACCTCGGAACGTTAGCGTGTATGATTTAAAGAGTGATTTTTTACTTGTTGCTAAGCACTTGCATTATTTTGTGTCTACAACGTATATACGATTTAATTCGGATACTCAAACCCGAATATTCTATTTTGTTCTATTGATTTCTTACAAACATTTTGCAATTACCTCCCTTAACCACTACATAACGACTAACTTCTATGCTTTGCGGCACAAGTAAATTTAATATTTAGTATCATTTAGTATCTCGACCTTAATATCTTTCAAAAGTGATTTGATTTCGAAAGACTAACAATATTTCAAGACTTTCGCATTGAGGTTAGCTTTGGCCATTTCCATCACTCGGCTAGGCGGACTGTGTATCGGCGTTTTTGAACAAAACCAGTATTCGAAAAGGCGCGGTTAATCAGATGTAACAAAGTTTCAATCACTGTGATGTGCTATGTAATGCTGTTTCCACACTGAAGACTTGATTCGACCCAACTTCGAAATTTATAAGGATAAAGTATACTTTGTACTGTAAAAATTTCCCAAAAGACTCATAAGAACCGGCGCGATACTAATCACAAATGAATGTCTATGAGGTTTGTTTGTCTGAAGAAAATCCGGCTTCGCTGTGCCAAGCTCCAGTATCGTGATAAATCTATTGCAGTGCACCACAGCAGCAATTCCAATAGTTTCTAAATTTATTTCTTACGGCAATTCGTGCATTGAGTATGAAACGATAAATTCGTAACGTTTGTGCACAAAAAAATTGTGTCACGCCCTTCTGAACCAGACTAAAGCCACTTGTCTACAAACTAAACCTTATTTGAGGATTAAAGTAAATTCAAGGTAGTTTATGATTTCCCCTACTATTGGCATTTGGTAAGTTTATGCCAAATTTGATCGACCCAATAAGTTCTGACGAGTGGCGCTACATGTTTGTGATGACCAGAATGCTGCTCGACCACATCTACTAATGCAGTTACTGCCGCAAGATGCGTCGACGTGGAGATTAAAGCTTTATCGCGTTCAGATTTAAGATGTCAATTTAATGATTCAAGGTTTAGATCATATGGTAAGCAGTTATAAACATTTCACATTAGTGAGAAGTATTCCAGTGGAAACCGCGATTCCCATAGCTAACTTACTTGGTTCCGACCACTTTTGGGGAATAGTTGCCGGATAGTTTATATGGGTCCACATTGCCAGGTCTAAAATTGTTTTAACAGTTTTTTCTTCTTAGAACTCGGGTAACATTGGGGCGTCGGCGGAAGGGAAGAAGTAAACTACTTAGATACCTCCCGAACCAAAGATCTCGTTCCACCCTGACCAATTACCAATTCCTCCTAAGGTTACGGATTTCAAAACCTATGTATTATAGGTTGCAATCCCAAATGCAATATATAACGTTTATGCAACTTGCGTTTTCTCTAATGCATTGAATAGTAGGCGACAATGGTAAACACTTAAACTGTATATTTATGCATATAAAGTATATGTATTTTTATGAGCATTTTACGAGTTTAATTATATAAATATTTGTTGAATTTATATATAGATATTCAATATAATTCAGTTAATTTATATATCTAGAATAGTTCTACAATTATATTATAGTAGACTTACAGGAGTATGGCTTTGTATAACTGTAATAACGGGACGCAGCTGCATGGCGCAACTTCCTAACACCATGCCCATACGACCAAGGCTATCGCAACCTCAAGGGCGGACAGCGAATTTTCAAAGTTTTAACCCTATTTTTGGTCAGACTCAAGAAGCTACGGAGCTTAGCAGGCCGCAGGTGCGCTTCACGGGGTGTGTTCGGACCCCGCACGATTGGTTGCGCACGTGTCTAGTTTCCGGTATGATTTCTGAGGTCCTCCAGGGAGGCTAGCACCGATACCTGCTCACAGGCCATGATGCTGGGATGTCGTTCCATATCCTAATCTCAGCGGAAGTTGTTTAGTTCAATTTTGTGATTTTAAAAGCTGGAGTAAAATGTGAAAATTGCCCTGGAAAATTGAAACTCAAGTTGTTTTGCCTAGTTAAGACCCTGATATGCTCCGTGCTCGAGCATTGTAGCCTATGTGGCCCCCACAGGGTTCTGACAAGCCCTGAAAATTTATTATCGGAAGGTCAACGGCGTGGCCTGCTTCCCTTAATAAATTCATTTTTGAAAACTGATAATTTGGCTTGGGCAATTTCTATTTAGTTAGAGCAAAGTGTATGGGAAATTCCCTAGTGGGCTTTTCGAGTTAGCAGATTATGCAGGTCGAATTTGCTTGTAGACTCCTCATATTTTTATTCCTCGATTCAAATGATTCACCTTTGTATTCACCTTTGTATTTGGAAAGACAGAATGATTAAACAGTAATGACAGCAGGCCATGCACGCTAGTGCTTGGGACGTTCTCGCCCACAAGCCGTGGCGGGCAGTGCCTGCTCGTCCGAGCGGACAAACCACCAGCTTGCTATCGTCTCGGTATTCATTGAAACTGTACTCGGTGCCTATGATACAAAATTTATTTGAATAATTAAGGTTTATGGTTGGACGAGTGTTCCTGGTCAGCTATCGATGCGGACTAATTGAGTCAAGTTGGAAAAGCTTAGTAGTAACTCGCTGATGTCGCTTCGGTGCGATAGACTATGGGGCACAGGGCTTTGAGAAAAATTGAAAACAGGGTCGGAGCGTACAGATACCCGCCTGTTCGCGGACTAGGGGCGGTTATCCCTGCTTCGTCTCAATGTCAGCGACTCTTCAGCTATAGGGTGCGAAAATGCTACAATGGCCCTAGAGTCTTCGGAAAATGCTCCTTAAAGAGTGCCACCTTAAACGACGATCCCTTTACACGCGGTGACTGACATTAGAGGGGTTAAGGGGAAAACGGCGACAGGGCTTGACTATGCGAGCTCTGCTCTGGCAACACAAAAACACGGTTTGGTTGGTACAATACCGGCGATAAGATACTCCAAGGGGTGTCGACTAATTTATCCCAGCGACTCACTCGCGGTAATGTCTACACGTTGATTCATTTCATCGTCTTGGGTAACTTTACCTACCAAACAGTACGACTGACCGAAAGGAGAAAACAAGAGGAGGGGGATAGAATAGTTCATCACATTCTGGATGGTGGGGCATGGTCGCGGCGTGAAATAGCACTATACGATCACTTAGACAATTTCCGGGGCCGTCCCCAGGGGCGAGCCTGGTTATCTAAATTTACTTCGACTCCGCGGCCGAATTTATAGGAGACATGGTGGGGGCACGACACACGGGCGGTATGTGCCCTGTCGATCGGTTGCCCGGTCTTATTTCCTAACCTTGGGATCGGGGATCGTTTCAAGCCTCGGGGCACGGGGCGGTTGGCCCTTGACGCGTCTACGTCTTTTCCTGTTCTCGTTAGTTGCCATTGTTTTGACTCTCCCTAACGCTCATCCTATTGCCTTAATGCACTGCAGTATTGCAGTGTCCCGGTTGCACTGTTGTGCAGTTTAGTTATCATCGACTTAATAGTCGATGTTTCTATGTTCCTATGGCTGAATGGTTAGAACTGAGGATTCTGCAGCGGGCTTGAATTCCCCGTGCAGGATCGAATCTGCTAGGTGGGAAACTGAAAACGAATGAAAAGAGGAAACTAGAGCATGGTCGTACGTAGTACATAGCCTAACGGGCAACTCAGGATAAATGGCAAAATCACGCTAAATTCAGCGATCAGGTCGTTCCAAAGAAAGGTTGGGATCTTGCACTCGCTTGGTTTTTGACCAGAACCGTCCGAGCGAGAGGGGAAATTTTCTTTATAGGGCTGGTCACTACAATATATTTTCGAAGGCGGGAGCACCGGGTGGTTCTCCCGAAGGAGAGCGGTTACCGAAGAGGCGTTGGGACACGCTCTCGAACTATTTTAGAGGTGATGATTGTTCGGGTGTTAGTCCAGACCGTGGACCATGTAACTATGTTGTGTTGAACACCGGTAATCCTAATAGTTCTATTGAAGTAACTTTGGGGTAGTGGTCTGATGTTTCATTTTCGAGTGACCAGCGCGCGACACTAAGCGAGGGCTGGCGGGATTTTGAACGGCTGAGGTATCGTTCCTCCGGTCTTTTTGGATCACGCCGGGGCCAGGGTAATTACCTAATATTGCTTCGGTCAGTCGTCATGTTGAAGTACGTGTTTAATTGAGATGGTTACAAAATTTGTCTAAAGCGGTGCAATGGTCTTGCAATTCCCAATGATAGGTGTACACAGCATCACTAGGAAACACGCCTAAAAATCAAGCCGAGACAATTCAATAACATCGCTTCTCCCGAATAGCAAACACCTTAATCTCACGCTAAAGTTTCTAGAATTTGGTTAGTCTTTTGCATCCCAAAATTTTCTTAGCTCATTCTGATAAACGAATTTTGAGGCTTCCTAAAGCCCAACGGAGGCCAGTCCTCCGTTCCTAACTGCTAAGTCTCTTCGAGCCCAAACACGGCATGAGCCTCGAACGGTCAACTAAGCTGTAAATTTGTAAACCACAATTGAGAGCAATGAAATATGTCCCTACGGCTGCAACTTCAGTTGGGAAATTTTACCGTGGTCGGCTCAGGAAAATTCGATAACCCTACCTCAAGTGCGGCAAGTCATGTAAAACGTGGACGAGAGGCGTCCATTTTGGTTTGTCTTACCTACGATCACGGAGAATCAGACGGACTTCGGCCATTTGTCCTATGCTCCACAGCGATCCCGAGCAATCCCGAGAACGCTCAAACCGGAACTCGGCACAAGGAGGTTGGTCAAGGGGTTTAAAGAAACTTAGCAGGTCGGCAGGGGAGGCGGGACGTTAAACGATCAATCTTATGTTACCCTACAGGGGGAAGGGCTGTGCTGCTGTCAAACAAAATTTCCGACGAATGGTCTGTCACTGTTACGTCCGGGGAAACTAAACACCCGTGCACTCGGTTCTCCTGACTTACAATAGTCGATCCGGGACAGCAATCGCTAGTCCCTTCCGCGAGGCCGAAGAGGGTCCAGCGGATCTTCCGATCGTCGAATCCGATTGTAAACGCCAAACATGAAAAAACCCAGAAAGCGTAAAACGAATAATCAAACGTAAAAGAAATGCGTCGGAGCCGGTCACTAAAGTCGACCGAACTCCGCGCTGCCGAAGTCAAACTGATTCGAATTCTTCGAGCGTCATCTCCAACCTCGAAAATTTTATCGCACTTTTTTCTTCAGCCCCCAATCAGGGGCGACTTTATTCGGGTCGTGGTTTTCTGAATTGGTTTTGGGGCCAATCGGAAAATTCAGAGTTTTCCGGAAGTGGACACTACCGTAAACCACCGTCCTCGTTTAGGGAGAGTCGGCTTCAATTGATTTTGCCGACATCAAGTTGAACCCTCCGAGTAATCGGAGGTCACACATCTGCGATCTTAACCCCAAATTCGTCAAGAAATCGAAGTGTTAAAGCTTTGATTTCCTGCAATTAGCGCCGGATGTATTTTGAAATTAGATCCAACGTCCACGTCTTTAAGACAACATCCGATCCCATAGTGACTTTCGGGTCACATAATTTCCAGCTATTTCCTCAATTTAAATCTGTTTGCTCTTTTAGATTGCTTAATCGTCCTCTTATCGTTCCACGCAACGACCAGCGATCGACTATCCCAGCGGTTGGTACTTCGTCGTCGGCCCCATCTACTGTGTTACCTTTGATAACTCGACTTGCCGCCCAACTAATTAAGCTAAATGCGGCTTGGAAGGTGACCCTCTCTAGGACGTCTTAGAACATCGAGCAAAATCGCATCTTTTTGCGATTTCTAACTATCCAAGCCTGCTTTCACTCGTCCCAGGGGGAGAACCGATGTCGGAATGAACCCATCTCGGTGCTGGAGGTAGAGTGTCCCCCAAGGGTTGCCTAACGGGCCGGGGCCCCTATATTGGGACTAAATAAACCCACGGGAGGGCCCTAAACACACCGCCTTTCCTGCTTACTAGTCGATGTCCAGTCCGTCCGTAAAACTTACATTTTTAGCGATTCTTAGTACGTGGTGTCCTCGTCTGTCCGTTTTTTGATGTCCTTATATACGTATATACATATATATCTATATATATATACGTATATATATATATACATATACTACATACAATACACACGAGACGCAGAGGCGGCCCGAGAGACAGAATGGTCGCCCGAACCGCAGTGGTAAAAAGGGTGTTAAAATCATAATGATTAGAGAGAGTGGCGGCGACGGTAAGGGTACTTTCGTCTGCCGTCCCGCGTTAACGGGGCGACGGGCAGTGACCCGCCGGGTATTTTTGAAGATGTCTGGGCGAGACGAACACAATGAGGGGCGGTTCGCCCGTTTTGGGAATTAAGAGAAAAATCTCGGATAATTTGTGCCCACTAGTGGTTGGCGGAGGCATCTGGAGCACCATTGAGCGACTACCGCAGGTCAACGGGAATGCGGGCGAAGTTCCGGCGCACGTCGTTGGATTTGTCTAAATGGGATGAGCAAAATGAGGGGTCGCATGCACGAATTCAGGAATGGGGTGCGACAATGGAGACGCAGTATGGTGGGGAAACTAGTAACTTGAAACCCATATCAAGGCATGTTACAACGGAAAATTACGCTTAGGGGAAGACGTTCCAGGGTGCGGGAAGGCATAGAGGCCTGACATCCACACGCCGTCGTCTAACAGACACACATAAATATAAATACATATATGTAATAATATACGTAAAGGTGGCAGTCCTGTTCCTTTAGCGACCACCCAACTTAGCGTAAGTAGCGGTGATCGAGTCGCGTTAAGGGCGTGATATTAACAGTGTCCGGGGCAGTTTGATCCCTAGGTAAAGTCCTCCAAATACTTTACCGACGTACTCCGGCCATTCCTCGATCATAGTGCACTAGACGATTGCGGCCATTAAATTAACCCGGTATCTGTCGTTTTTAATAACCCTGTAATTTGCCGTACTCACAATTCCAGCTGACCACGGCTTGTTGTTTTCCATGACCATTGCTTACTGTACAGATGAAACCTGGTAGGTTTGATAATTTCAGTTTATATCTCTACGAAATGGTTAACTTAAGCGTATAGTCAGGGGCCTCCTATTCCCGGACGGTCCTAGTTGTGAAACCTTAGTGTTTAGTGACGGCCGGTTAGGTGGTTCCCCTTTTTCGATCGGTGAAAGGCTCAATTGCCAACCCGCGTAGGACTTCGCAAATCAGTTGAAGTGTCCTAGTTTTTCGCTATGCTATTCTAACCGTTGCGCACAACACTCGTCCCAGTAATCGCACAAGAACGCGACGAATTACGGCATGCTATGATACAATATGACCACATGATATGACATGATAAGGCAAAATGTGCTCAACTGGCAAAATGCGACATTAATCGAGACACGAGATATTAGGGTAAAAATGACCAAATGATAACATATGGCTTATATTTTAGGCATTCAAAATACAACATTTTTATACAAAAATGATCCAATGACAATATGAGGCATATATTTTAGGCATTCAAAATACAACACTCTTCTATACAAAAATGATCCAATGATAATATACGGTATATATTTATAAAGCGAGCCATGGATACGCCAACAATGTTACCTCCGCACCACGGCGCTAAGGATCATGCCCTTCCTACTTCAAATGGGACCCTGATGTTCCAAGGCGATTTTAGTGCTATAATCATGAAAAATACTCGTAACAGGCCGGAACGGGCCTGTTACATAACCAGTCAAAAATTCAAGCATACTCTGTCATATACGCATTAATAATATATTTGAAATAGAACGTGAAAGGCTTTTTTTGCTCTAAAACTTATCAAAGATATGCGTAACTTATGATTAATAGAGACCTCGACCACCCTGCACCGAGGGCGCGCGAAAACGGTGTGAACAACTGGTGTAAAATTCGCAGAAATTAAGGCGCAGGGTCTCATGGGGTACAACTTTTCTATTTACTCATCACTCAAGGAGGTGCGGAACCACATGGGGTACACCACAGCCTCGGAGGGAGGTGGGGAGATTCGAGGCCTCAAGGCGACAGCCCCCTGAACTGCTGAAGAAACTAGCTACAAGAAACTATTGTCTACTACAACCAGCTATAAGAGACAAATGTCTTTTACAGCTATCCGTAACTCTTTGAAGTCTCTTACGGTTGGCTTTAAGAGACTTTTGTCTTTAACAACAATGCATTATAAACTAATATCTGTTATAACTGACCTTAAGATATATTTATCTGTATTACCAGTCGTTAAAGACTTTTATCTCTTGTGGCCATCTCTAAAAAACAAAAATCTCTTACAGACGGCTGTAAGAGACTAAAATATCTTACAGTTGTTTGTAAGAGATTAAAATATCTTATAATTGACTATAAGAGACAAAAGTGCCTTATAGCTATATATATGAAACTAAAATATTATACAGCCAGCCTTAACAGATTTTTGTCTCTTATAGACTGCCGTAAGAGACAAAATTGCACGGTTTTTGCATGTATTTTTGTGTGAAAGCTGCATATCGTCGACAATTCCACAGCTCAAATCCGCTCTTCGCCGATGCAGGTAAAAGATATCATCCGAAGAACGTTTAACCCCACAAATCGGTTCGGCTCGCTGCTGACGATATTGGAGCATTCGAACTCCGTTCTTCCTATGGGGCCTATGTTGCAAGTCAGATCTTGATCGTTCCGGCTACATTCTAAAGATAATATTTCAGCAGCTAAAAAGATGCTTCCCTTATTACAGCTGCTGTCGAAAGTGGATTCGGAAGATGGAACCGTGCAGAGTAACCGAGTGTATTTTTCAGGTTGCGTTTCAGACCATGAAGGTATTTTTGGGACTGCTTGTTCTCGAACAGAAATGAATGCAGGAACATTCTGCTATGATATATAGTCAGCGCCGTCTGCAATGTGGAAAGCAGTTTATCTTTTGTGAGCCGCGTAGCTCCTTCTCGCCATGCTGCCACATTTTATTGTATCATATTGTTTGTTAGTAAATATTTATCTGTGGTATCGTCTTGTAAACGCCGCACAAGACAGGGCCAACGGGTCTTACAGCAACCTCCTAACAGTGAGAACAGCTGCATTACCGGGTTGAAATATTATACTGGTAACGGGGAAAGCCCGGCAACAGTGGGGAGTAACTAGTGCAATAATCAAAACGTAAACAGCATATGATAATAATTATTGGGGTTCTGTTTATGGAAAGGGTGCTTACTCCTCATGCCAGCCGCTGACCGCTTTTCGGTACCTTTACCATACCCCCGAGAGTTTGAGCCCTTAAATTTTTGATTGTAATTCCGAGAAGTTTTTATGTCCGACCAACGTAAGGTGACATTTCTGCAGATTGTGGAAATTTTGTACCTCTGAATCGTAGAATGCAGTAATACTAACGCAGACATGTACAAAATACGACACGTATATGTGAATATCTGCATAATTTACATATACACAATACATTATATTTAATATATAATATATGTCTATAATATATGATATATAAACTTTTTGTCCCATTGACCTCCTCCGCCCTTCCCGAACTCGGAGTCAGACTTGAGCCCGAGAGGCCCCCTATTGTCACAAGCCCTTCGGAGCCCCACTGTGTCAGATGTCCGGACTCGTGAGAGCAGTTGGTATCGGTGGTACGGAGCCTGGTGGAGTGGCAAAAATAGCAGGGAGAGATTAACTGTTGAAATTTTTAGAAACTAATAATTTTTAATTTTACAAATTTTGCTTTAAATTTTGCCAATTTTCAAAAGTTTTTGCAAAATTTTTTCCTAGTTTTCGACAATTATCCTTAATTTTAGCAATATTCTTGAAATTTTTGCATGCTTTCCTGCCGCGCGGCAGGGTATGTGTCTTTTAAAGAAGGTCCAACCAAAGGAAGATTAATCTACGTTCCTGCCTATCTTCATGGTCACCTTTGTTTTATATTATACTTCAGTTGCATTTGCACTAGGTTTCTCTAGTAAAATTTGTTATGATCGTGCAAAGCTAACTAACCTGTATTATTGAAGCACGTATCATCAATATTTAATCATTTTCCAACCTTCATTTTCTACTGAAGAGCAGACTGTTACAAGTTAGTTAAAATCATTACCTTATTTTTAGTTATAAAATACAAAATGCGGACTCAAGAGGCTAATATTTAATCATGTTTGATATTATTATTATTACTTCCGTTTTATTTAAAAACCTGGAAACTGAAAGAACGCAGATTCGGAGGCATTAAGTTCGTTTTTATTAACATAAACTTGACTTTGTTTGCTACTAAAAACTTGTCTCATAATATATATAACCATGTTTTAAAATGATATGCTGGTTTGTCAAAATGACCGGATGTGGATATTAACGCAAAAATGCGAAGTAATTATGCAAACTGTTCTGTATGTCAACATTTACAGCCATGGGCACAGCAGGCACTTTTTAGCTTTTGGAGAAAAAGAGGCCGACATCAGGCGGCCTGGGCAATGTTTCCATAGCGCCCTCGATTTTGACTAATTCCTGTTTACAAGTACATGCATTAATTATGATTAAGCTTACATGTTTACTTGACATGACATTCAGTCGAGCATAAACTTACGAAAATAGTTTTGTAGCTTGTTTTCTTTGTGTCAGCAATAAAGTACTCGGAAGTCTGAATTAGCTTTAATGCGGCGTTCACGTTATAATGTCCCCGCTGTTTGGAATTTTTGTCCCCTGTAGTCGCGACCCTACCGTTTAGACAGTCAGGGTAACACCCATACTGTAAATCAATTGCCGTAGGTGTACCACACACCCCTAGCTACTACATATTTCTTGGCAGTGTCGTACACACTGTTAGCTACCAATTTGGCACGAATTAACTATAACGGACACCGTCTGTAGCTAATGCGGTATATTAGTCAACTGTACTTTGTAGTTTTTTCTAAATTTACGATATTTGTATCTGGCCCATATGAACATTGCTCAAATAATTCCGAACACTGTCAATAAAACTGCCCGAAGACACGGTGTGTCTGACAGTGTCGAGAAGTGGTAATACGCGTAACTAGCTGCCTTTGAAAAATTTATTAAAAACATGGGGCGTCTAAGACACCCTGTTGTCAACAATGTGCCTGACACTGTGTGGTGTACATAGGTTCCAAACGTTGGGGAAATTACAACATGAACGGCCGCATAAATGCATATGATCACTGCTATCATTATAGCTCAATTTTATTTGTATTCACTACGTAGGTAATCAAAAATCTTCTCTAAATTTATCGATTTTCAACTGGGCTAATTATTCCTCTATGCTCAAGATATAATAGTATCAAATACGGTTAATCGTAATTACATTGAAATTCAACCTTATTTGACGCCTATAATGTTGTTTTAAATTAGATTCTGTGATAAAATAAAGAGAATAAGTGCAAAAACTTTGCTCCATGTTTGAAATATAAGGTAGTTAGATTTATTGTGTACTGCGGGAACTGCTGTATATAAGATGTTCTCAACAAAGACGTCTAAAATTGAACGTCGTCTCGATTACTAAAATCTAATCTGTTTCAAGTCTTGTGCAGCGTTAAATATATGAGACCAAACGTGCTGATTTATAGAGGCATTATTTTAACATGGCATGTCCCAATTTAGTTGACCCTATAGAAATTAGCTTCAGAAATATCATTGCAAATCAAGCTGCTGATGCAGCATTAGGGCCTCGAATTTTACGTATGAAATTAAGTGTACATAGTCAAATAAGACGACAGGTACTTCAGATTAGTTCAAACAAAGACAAAGGATTTTAGTCCAACCTTGTTTGTTTCTGTTAAACTTATCATTGGAAATCAAATTTTGCGACGAACCGCTTTACCCCAAATCAGTGTATTTCGCTGCGAATTTCTTCGATTAGTTTTCGACTGAGGCGTAATAATAGATTCGCCTGCACACAGTGTTTATTTAAATTTGTGACATTCTAATTTGACACCACTAATTACAACGGTCTGAAATTTTAACGCACTGGTGAGCGCGTTTCGTAATTACCCCCATGTAAATCGACTTGTCTTTAAATCTTAACATCTTATCGAAATACGGCGAGCGAAGCTTTCGCTGAGCGTGCCATAAGGAAATTTAGTGAAAATTTCTTTTTGTCGCTATCATTCATAACTCATCTTCGGGTAGATTTCGATAAATAATTTGTTCGATAACAAAAGTGATGACGATGTGCTCTTTAGTTGAACACGAACAGCTCCAATCCGTGTTCTTGGTCAAAATGAAAAAAAACATGTTTTTAAGGGTTCTTTGTAACATTTGGCCATGCAGGTAACAGTGTTTCGCAGTAAATATCTCGTGACACAGACTTCACATCAAAAATCGGAGACCACGCACACAGACAGACGCTGAAACCGGATCTGCTCATCGAGAACTAGAAATACCACCACTTTTTGCGGGCCCATTCCATGGGCCGCTGTACGCCCGAATATGGCTCGTCGATCCTTTGCCAGAAATATTTTTTTTTAAGTTTTGGCATGTTATTGCGTATTCTAGTATATAACGAGTGTCTCTGGGCACGAATGTTTTACTATCTAGAGTTCAACTTGTCTATATTATATTTTTCATGTGGTTTCAAGGGTTTTACTGTCTATGATTTCGATTTTCACAGTGGAGAGTATTTTCATTTTTTTTGGATATTCATTGCGTGCATAGCATCAAGACTGGTTTATATATAAGATTTTCTGTAAGTTGAGTACAACCATTTGCCTATATAGAGTACAGAATATACATTTTAATCCTGTTCATAAGGGATTGGTTTGGTTTAGGGTCATTAAACCCGATTCCTAGAATATAGTTTGTCTTCAATTGTTTTGTTATGTAAAGGTAACGCGTATTTGGCATGAATAATAGTCAATATATAGGGCAGCAATGGAACGGTGTCATGGGGTCACGGGATCAGTTGGGGTTAAATTCCTCACGTGGTCACGGGTTCAAGGGGTCAATAGACTGACCCCGTGACCCCGGATAAAAAACTTTTTTCGGTAAAATTACCAACTTTTTTCATTACTTTCTCCATACAAAGATCTCACTAACATACTGTTCCATTTAACTATTTATTTATTACTGTATGACTTTTTAAATTTTTTTTGGTGTGGAATGATCACGGGACGTCATGGCAATGACAAAGTGCAAACATTTACAAAATCGGTTCTTCTTGGCCAAATGCCGGGTGCCGGAGTTCAAACGTCCAAAGCCAACTAAAAAGTGCCTTAAAAATGAGAGGGTCATAGCGGTTCTAGAAGCCCTGATTAAAATGTTATATTCCATTAAAGAAAACATATGCGACGAAGAAAAATTACTTGCACGACTGCTTCAAGCCAAATAGAAGGAACATATGCTCACATGTATGGACAAATAAGATCTAGTTGCAGTTCATTCTGTGCTACCGTCCATGGAATCTGTCTTCGACATGCTGGAATGTGCTTCAATGTCGACACTTCACTATTTGGTGCCACTCTACTCAATGTCTGGCTGAAGGCGGATATTAGTTATTACAGCGGGTCATTACAATGTGTCAATAGGATTCGTTGTTGCTGAATACAATAAAAGCAGTGTATTTGCGTGAAATGTGTCAAATAAGGCAAATGTTGGGTCCTACAACGTAAAAATTACCTTTTAATCTATGATTGTTCTTAACATTTGTGATTTATAAATTTCGAAAATTTTCGTCTGTTTGATCATTGGAAGAAGAAATAAAGATGGTTTGATATATGACTATAGTGACCACAGTGTTTCCACTGAAATATTTCTGATGTATAATTACTATTGTGCGACTTTATATGGGTTCAAGCTCTTGAATTTGAAACGATGAAATAGCGCTAAGCACAAAGTTGTCATAATCGCCACGTTTCCCTTCGACTTGCAAGCTACTAATAAACAGTTGTAATTACGTCATCATACACTGCAAATTTGCGTGGGTGAGATTTTAACTGAAGACCCTGAGTTAACTGCTGCTGAGTTTGGTAGATAACTCAAAATCCTGACTGAAGTATTCTGACTCAGACTATGGTTTAAAATTAGTGAATTAGGCACGTTAAGCACTAATTCAAACCTGTTCTCACTGAGTAGGAAAATATGGTGACTCATGATGAGTTAGTCTCCACACTAAGGGTTCCTATGTAAGATTTTAATTAATTAAGTCATAGTAAAGATAGAATAACTTAAGCTTTACTTACGTTCTAACTCCGCAGCTTGAGTTAATGGAACTCATTATGAACAGATCCAATCCGTTTACAAATGTCTGAAATGGAGCTAGCTGTGAAGTTATAACCCAAAGAAAAGTTGTGTCGGTATAGATGCATGTTTTGGTGTCAACCTTTACCCTAAACAGATTTAGCGAACTAAAACAGCAATCATCTAAAACAACCTAACAGCACCTAAATTTAACAATTCGTGTGGCTAAAATGCAGTAGATATAAGATTAAATGAGTAAGCTGTTAGTTCTGCTTTCAGCCAACAATCCTCCCTATGACTCGACTGATCCTGCTACTATAGATATGGGTAATCGAATGAATGTGTTATCATTATGCAGTCAATTGAATATTAAAAAATTGGCAATGACAGGAACTACTAATACCACACCTCACGGTGTTGCAAACGACCTAACTAAACAGAGAAGTATATAGTATTCGATTACAAATTTAATAACTGTTTAATGATAGTAGCACACGAACGTTCATAAACCTGTACAGACAAAAAGTCATTGTCATTATGCTTGCTTGACTGATCCTGCTGCTATAGATATATCGAATGAACGTGTTGTCATTATGCAGTCTCAATTGAATATTAAAAAATTGGCAATGACAGGAACTACTAATACCACACCTCACGGTGTTGCAAACGACCTAACTAAACAGAGAAGTATATAGTATTCGATTACAAATTTAATAACTGTTTAATGATAGTAGCACACGAACGTTCATAAACCTGTACAGACAAAAAGTCATTGTCATTATGCTTGCTTGACTGATCCTGCTGCTATAGATATATCGAATGAACGTGTTGTCATTATGCAGTCTCAATTGAATATTAAAAAATTGGCAATGACAGGAACTACTAATACCACACCTCACGGTGTTGCAAACGAACTAACTAAACAGAAAAGTATATAGTATTCGATTACAAATTTAATAATTGTTTAATGATAGTAGCATACGAACGTTCATAAACTTGTACAGACAAAACGTCATTGCCATCATGCTTCCGTTATTCAGCGCTGTTAATATGATAGCAAAATTTACGTGGTTTATGCTCAACTCACCTTGCTGGACCACCATATCATTAAACTTAGATTAACGTGGTCGTTACGCTGAAGATACTCTAAAAATGTTGCTGAAAACATTGTATAAACGGGACGTACGGTACAACATGAAGAAACTATAAGAAGTGAAGAAACAGCCGACATCTCTAGCACTATTTCTGAAAGAGCTTTGATAAATGCCTTTAATCAATCATGTAAAACTATGATGGTAATAAATCTAGGTTGGCTAATCACCTGATGGAACAGAGAATTATAAGAACTGTAAAAATTACAAAAAGATGCTTTAATATAGATACAGAAACATTCAACTTCATGTTAAACCCAGATATTAAAAAAATTCAAAGTGAATTTATACCTACAACAAAATTTAATAATCAAAGTTGAAGTCTTAGGATACTTCTTTGAAGAAGACTGCGAAGGTACCTAATGACGGCTCAAGATTTATTATGGATGGAACAGAGAATTATAAGAACTGTAAAAATTACAAAAAGATGCTTTAATATAGATACAGAAACATTCAACTTCATGTTAAACCCAGATATTAAAAAAATTCAAAGTGAATTTATACCTACAACAAAATTTAATAATCAAAGTTGAAGTCTTAGGATACTTCTTTGAAGAAGACTGCGAAGGTACCTAATGACGGCTCAAGATTTATTATGGATGGAACAGAGAACTATAAGAACTGTAAAAATTACAAAAAGATGCTTTAATATAGATACAGAAACATTCAACTTCATGTTAAACCCAGATATTAAAAAAATTCAAAGTGAATTTATACCTACAACAAAATTTAATAATCAACGTTGAAGTCTTGGGATACTTCTTTGAAGAAGACTGCGAAGCTACCTAATGACGGCTCAAGATTTATTACATTTCTCATAAACAATTGTAATCCTCGCGCCAAAACGTGTTTACAGAAAAACTTAAACTGACTACAAGCGATAAAGAAGCCAATCAGCTATTATACATGACACACTTCTGAGGAAACTTCTAACAATTCAACCACTTCGCTACAGAAAAGAGTATAGGCCTGACATTACATTGTCGTACAAAGTTGTTAATGTGGTGGCAATTGAAATAAAGATATTCGTATATGAATCTTAACAAAAAATTTTACACAACAACCATACTATTGGAATATTTGCAGCATTTGTTGTAACGCAAAATGTGTTATTCCTGTCAGAAGCAATGCTGTGTCACCTTAATAACCCAATGTGTTGAAGAAAAAACTACAGGGACACGGAAGTGTCTCTATCATATGTTTTAAGCTAATACTGGTGCATTTTTAACAAACATTTTTGAAATTTTTTTAAAAAACCGGTGGTTAATCAACTTTGGAGATATAACTTTTTAAGAACTAAAATTTGGTCAGTTTTGAAAATAGCCCATGTTGACTGTTTTGTTTCTACCGAGGCGGCAAGAAGTATAGTGCATGATCAGAGCGCAGTAAATTTAGGAAAACTTTGAGAGCATGTTTTTAAATGAATAGCCATTGGTTTGTGAACCCGGGTCAAATTCCGGCAATACATACTTTGGTTAATAGAATAGGAACGTGCATGTCGATATTTCGTTCTGTATGCGTTTCCCAATTTGATTTTTATTTTCATTTCATGTGTAAAAATGCGAAAATGTAAACTGTGACATCTGAAGTGTGGAAATTTTTAAATGCTGACATCAGACATAGGTATTCAGCCAAATACAAATTAATTATATTTTTATATACAAAATTTATAAAAAGGTTAACAAGTTTTTAAATAAAGCTGTCAAGCAGAAACCTAAATTTGTTTACGCTATGTTTAATCATTATGTATATACGGCATACGTGCTCATACAACGAATTATCCACTTGAGGTGTCGTGTCCCTCCCATCGGAGCGATGTGCCGTGAGTCAAATCATCCAACCCCTCACACAGGCCACAGGTCAAGCTATCCATACCGAACACATAGGTGTAGATGCCGCCACCACCGACCGGCTAATTTCGCACTGGGCAGGCCAACGGCCAACCCCCACCCCGAGAGAGAAGGCTAATCCACTGGAACCTCATGCCTTGAGCATCTATGATATACAGAGTATTGCTAAAATCAAATTATTTTCTGAGATTTCATTTAAACATTTAAAACTCACAATACTTAATCATTGCCATTGTGTGTATTGATACCTTACCACATAAAATAAGACCTTTAAAACCAGTAACATTTTGGCAGTAGGCATATGTTTTTGTGGCTGTTATAACAGTTAGAGTGGTGAAAAACTGGCCTGACAGTGGTATGTAGCAATAAAACGTATCACGAAACACGCAGTGGAAATTAACCTAAATTTTGAAACCTTGTTTCCAAAATTTGACATGAATAAAAATATGCATTTTACATGCTACACCGCAGTATTGTTAGCTTGTATATATTGTGGTTCTAACTTTTAGTCTCTCAGATATTTTTTTGTGAAGCTTAAAGCGGAAACCCACATGCAATGCAAGTATGGAATAAAAAAATTCCAATGTTATATCCAACTCTTATGATGTTTTTCTATAACGTATGTCTTGATAACAAAAGGAATTTGTAAAATTTGCTGTTAATCAACTTGAATAAATGCAAATTCTTGCGTCAAGGACCATACATTCTCATGGCGAAGAGAGTGATTATCCCGCTGAGGCTCGTAACTCCCTCTCTCTCCGAGAGTACCCGCCATGGGAGGTAGCACGATACCTTTGAGGCTCCAATTTCCACCATTGTGACCACCGAAATAGAAATGATAATTTAGGAAAATAGAAAAAATTGAACAAATTGGCTCTAAAATTGAAGTAAAATTGGCAAATATCGAGGAAAAGTCAGCAAATATTAGAAAAAATTTGAAGAACAAAAAAGTTTCGAAACTTTATTCCTGTGACGACGGAGACCGAAGGACTCACCGAAACAGCCGCTATCGGCTCCCGAGACTCATGCATGTATGGTTAACAACCTACTGTTTTAAACATTTGCACATAGTTTACATATAGTTCGTTTCCAGGTAAAGTCTGACCAGATTTTTTTTCCACTTTTTCTTATAGTTTTACATCGATTTAATATCCGCAGGAATACAAAAACGATACTCGCAAAGCCGAGTTACGGAAGTTTTAAGGTTAATAATTTTCTCATACAGATTTGAGCAACTTTCTTGTCTATAGATACCGGAATTTTGGGAAGGGCACGCTCAGCCAAACAACCGTAATACAAGCTGCTGTGACGTAGTGTTCTTAAGAATAGCACTGAAACTGCAAAAATTTCAATCAATGCATGCTTTCCCAAAGCGAAAGTTAATTACAGCATTTGTAATGGTCATTGATTTGGTGCGCAGTTCCGACAGACAACGAATATATAAAGTCCGCTTTCGCCCGGACGCATGGGGAAAAACCTGGCTCCGTGACCATAAGATAACGTTCCAAGAAGTTGTTTTTAACCGTTCAGATTTTTTTCATACGAACGGTTTTAAAAGTCGAGTAGACAGACACTACATAATTTGTATTCAATTTTTTACTATTTATATACGGTTGGTTGCCGACCGCGATAGAGAAACATTATCTATTGCCATGCGGCCTTTATTAAAATCGTTTCATCTTGGTTGAAAGGCTAGTTTTTATACGATTTGTGTCCTATTTGGTTAATGTTGCACTTGAAGAATGCTTAATCTGTTTAGATAGAAACTAATCTCGGTATTTCCAAAACGAAAAGTTTGCCTTCCGTGATGTGGAGTACATTATTTTGAAAATGGTTTAGTCTCTTTTTATTCCAAATTTTCAACTACTGTTGACCGAAAGCCTGCAGATTGGATAAGCTTTAGTCAGAATTTATCGGTTATAAACGCACGGAGCTTCAGATGTATTTTCTGTCAGGAATCTACACAAAAATTGTCATAGCGGCTACTAAGAGCACAGATAGTTTCGGCTTGTATCGCCTGGTCGACTGGTTTTTAGCTAAATTAACACAAGTCAAATATAAACCATCACTAACGATTATAGACCAATCGAAATTTATTTGCAATGTATTTGGTTGTTTCATAATGACGTATACATTCTTTGATTATCACACTTAAAAGGGCTTGACCTAAATCTTCTATTAGCCATTCAAATAACTAAACGCACTTGTAATATATATTCTGTCACACCCCACTTTCTAGGAAATTCGACTAGCAGCACTCTGTCTACAGCTACACTAGGACACTGCCTGAACATAAAATTTTCGAAGCGAAATTATTTTGGACGCTCTCCCAACTGTTCAAAATAAATTCTTTTCATAAAAGGCAAGAATTAAAACTATGCTGCATCCCTCATAAAAGGCAAGAATTAAAACTATGCTGCATCCCCACACACTCACGTATATATCTTAGAATTTTCAGTAGCTTTGTTTATACAATAAAAACCATTCGATATAAATATATGCCAGTATTTCTATTTTGGCATTTTATGTTTTCACATTTTTACATTAAATGCAATTTGTCTACAGCTTTCCCATGAAGCTGTCCTCCCCACTTTTCAAATCGTACCTGCGCCGTTGCTGATGTACGATGGGTATTTTAAATATGCTGAATACCTACGCTTGTAAAATGCGGTCAATTATGTGTTATTCCATAAGAGCTAAACAGCCTTTCAATTGTGCACAGAATTATTATCCGTGTGTGACCATTACAACTCATCATGTCTTCGATAGATTTTCGATATTTTTCATTAGACCCGATCATTTATAACCTTTCGTTTAGTTAAACTTGACGTGTCTTGGCATTTTTTCACTCTAAATTAAAAAATGTCGCCCATATCACTGTGAATTTGGATATTCTGGCTATCACAATATTTTTTGAGGGGTCGTATACAAAGAATATCTTGCATAATCGCTTTTCATAAGGCTCAACTGTAGGAAAATAACATTGTTATATATAAATGCTAGTGGTATCAAGTGCTATTGTGCTGTGAGAAAAAACATAATATATACTTCGAAAAAGTTAATGTTTCACAATTTTGACAAGACATGTCACTTTAGCGCTTATTGCTTGATTCGTTGGTTCTGGGTCATCGATAAAGTCAAATGCGTAAATTTTATTAATTTAAATTTTAATCAACGGATTATCATTCCTTCTAAATGTTGATGCAGGAAACATAGTCAAATTATATTTTTAATTTAGCTGTACATGGAGGAGCAGGTTGAATTTTTTATAACTATCCGAAATTGCCGAAAAAGTTGAAAGTAATATTGTTCCGAATCCATAGCTCCATATTCACAGGATTTTGGGTATACAACGCAGCAGTTTCGGCCTTACAAATAAGACAAAACGAGTACCCTTTGCTGCTAATTTGCAATTATCGCATTGGGTAATTGGAAATGCTTAAAATTGTATATATACCTTGGCAAATTTTACTTCTAGTTGAATAGTCTGAAATTTGCTTTTGGTGTTGCGGGTTCCGAAAGCCACCGTCCAACAGTCCCTGCACAGCAATTCGCACGTGACTACAAAACGATTTGACAGAATTCGCTGGTCGTTTCGAACTGTTGTATTTGCGTTTAACAACACATCCGCGTTATAAGTTTTATGTTTGTAGCATGTGCAGGAATAGAGAAGAAAAATCCCCCTCACCCGGAATACAAAACAAATCGTAATCTTTATACCGGCTGCTGAGTATTGTCTCAAAAATTGGGATGTCATTACAAAAACAAGATAAAATATAGATTTCAAAATAGATATGATGTAATCTATTAAATGAATATACATTTCGAGCTGATGGCTCCATACATCAAGTACACTAAGCGTAATATTGATCAAATAAACGCTAATATTTGTAATAAATTTTTAATTAACTCAATATACACCATAAACGTTAAGCCGAATTTTGAATATTTGGTTGGTTTTTTAACCCTAAGCTTGATGTAAATTATGTCAATTTGAGTCAAGTTTTGACTCAATTTTCAGTCCTCTCATAACCCTAAGCTTGACTTAAACTTTGACGTAATTTGAGTGGAAGTTTGGCTCAATTTGAGTCAACTTTTGACTCGATTTTAGTTAAAATTTGAGTCAAGTTTTGACCACAAGCTTAGGATTAAATAGGACGGACTTAATATTCAAAGTTTGGCTCAACGGTTTGAAGTGTACGTTTCATGAAAATTATTGCCTGAGGAAACGGAACCCTGATCTTCCACGTGTGAAACGCTAACATACCATTTGAGCGTGATTCTACTGCGTTATTAACAAGTTGAACATTTAGTTATGTAAAACAAAAGCTGTTCTAATACCACAAATTTCAGCCTACCGAAATAACTTGCTTTAAGTAATGTCCATTTCCAAGTTAGTTATTTCTTACACTAGTTTTGGTTCAATTTTCCTGAGTCTGCCTTTTATAGCATTTGAGCTCGTCACTAGCTACGTAACTTTATTCTTTTGAGATATGAAAATTTTGGATAAATACCCTCGTATGTATTTTTAATTATACTCATTATCCGGGTAACCAGAGAAAAGTTATTTTAGGCTTTTGCGTGCTGTAGTTGATCTCTCTAGTTTCAGTAATTTTCAGTTAGCCACTAACGTAAACGGTACAGCCGTGGAATAGTGTTGGGCCGTTGGCCGGTCGTTAACCTGTCGGCCATTTTCGGCTCTTTGACGAAACTGCCGAGAGTTATCTAACTGCTGCTGCTAACGACCCGAAACTTAGACAGTTCGCCAGCGATTTTGAACCGTTAACTGTCCGGAAACATGTCGACCGGCCGCTTGCGCCGTCGGTTGAATAGCTAAGGATTATAATGGCCGTCAGCTAACAGCCGGTGGTCAATAATTTTCGGCCATTAACAGCTGTGAAAGCCATCGCCAGTCTAATGAGGTATATCTGCTAATTTATGATATGGTATACAAATGAAACCTGATTCTGGATCCTTTTTGATGTACCTCTTTTGTACTGCTTCTTGATTTGTGGAGAATATATAGCGCGCTAACATAAGGTGCAATTAATTCCCAAACCAACGGTTTTAAAAT
This sequence comes from Trileptium ribeirensis, assembly GCA_030248225.1. Classification (NCBI taxonomy): domain Eukaryota; kingdom Metazoa; phylum Nematoda; class Enoplea; order Enoplida; family Thoracostomopsidae; genus Trileptium; species Trileptium ribeirensis. Next base: position 58,801 of record JASANE010012190.1, on the reverse strand, counting down.
TATTATGCATCGTCATCTTTCGGTTACTATTATGCATCATTCACTTAAGATGTGTGTGGCAGGGTTGAATTTATCACGGACTGTCGCAGCTCTAAAGCCAAGCTTGTCTAGCCGCGATTAGCCATTGTGACATTTATCGGGCCAAGCCAGGCCCTATAAATATTTTAGTAAAGCGTGGTGCAGAAATTATCACAAGGGCCGGAATCGGCTCTAAAAGCCAGAAATAAATGGACACGATGAAAAATCACAAAAAACTATATTGGTGATACATATAAGTTCTATAGTGGTAAAATATGCTTCCAGCTAGAGTAATGTAGTTGTCATGTAAGAAAGAGCGTGTCTTACTAAGTTACAAGGTTAGCATTTGGAAGGCGCCTAATCAAACATTTTGAAAATAGTAATATTATGCCAGTTACTTTTTAAGTACTTGCCTTTTTGGTTTAGAGCTAATTAATAACTCCGTGGTACTATGTGCTAAACTGAGCGTAGTAAATATATTTTCAACTGTTCTTTGCGGCTATCAAACCCTGACACATGCCCAATCTCGGTAGGTATAAATGTACTAGCATAGCTTAGCTAATATTAGACGAGAATGAGCACAATTCAAGGGTTCGACGAGAATGCAACAAAAAGTAAAAATATCCGAAACGGTTAGATGCGTCCGATTTGTATGTTTCCTTATAGGGGAGGGGGTAGGGGGAGCTTGGAGCCTAAGTCGAGTAACCCGCCTGCCCCACAAAATGCCCACCTAAAACATATTTGACATACAGTACCGGAGCTCGGTTCGAATCCATAGTTTTGGACAACTTCTGAGCCTATAGCAAAGCAAAATTTAGGCTTTTCAAATCTGTAATGACGCCCCGATCTTCACTGTTGGCTATTCAATATTAATTACTATGACTAATTTGGAGACTATACATTTATCCTTCGTTTCAAATAAATGCGCTTAAGTTAAACTAAGTAATTCTACTGATCTCAACAGTTTGCTTTTAATTTAAACGTCGAAGCATTCTGAGGGTACAAGCTTGGAGATATTAAAATTCAGACCACAAGCAACCCAAAGCCTACAAGTAATATAAAATTATTAACTTGGCTCATTGTCAAGGTCGTTAATTCAGGCTGTTGATTACGCAATTTATACCCACTTTTTTGCGTATTTCGTGTCCCATGCGCTCATTAAAACCCATTTCGACATAATGATGCAGCGCTAAGCACAACAACAGCGTGCTCAGCTGCATAAAGGCTGAATTCTTGTTCAAAAAAGTGCAACATTATAGAGACATTGTGGAGAATCCGCAGTTTTGTTGTATGTTGGGCCACCAATATCATATATAATTTATGACTTAACACTGCCGCTTACGAAATCACAATAGCACATACATATATACACATATAAACAAATTCACATACACAAATATTATATAATTACACATATATGAACAATTTCACATAGGCTGATTTGCTCTAAAAAAGCCCAGTATCACACATAAATCCTGAACGGTTATGGCGATATGACTATTTTCGTATATTGTGGGTTTCAGCGACCGAATTAAAACAGAGTTTCACCGAACTATTGCAGAGTAAATAATGACAATAGCACAGCATGTACAGCTATACAAACTGATGAGTTACTCTGCAAAACGAGATCGACAACACAAGGTTACGTCTATCTGTTGTGGAGATATTTAAAATTTATGTATTTTTGGTGCACAGGAGCCCATTTAAAATCCGATTTAGACCTAAGCCCGAGCGTAAATAACAATAAGAATAGTAGCATACCATATGCAGCTGCATAGAGGATGAATTGATGTACAATTGTCCAATCTCACCAATATACCTGAAGTACTTGCAGCCATATATAGGATTGTTTTTGCTAATTTTAGATCTCAAGGGCCCGTTTTAAAGTCAACTCTTGCCTTGATCCAAAACCTGCATCCTAAAAGCGCAATGTAGTAAAACATATTAGAGCTTTGGTCGCTCTACAAAATAAGCCTAGCTAAGCTCAGATATCTACACAATTGCCGATGTATAATCCGTAACATTTCTTCGGTCCCTTTTCAACAATTACCATCGCGTCTTCGGACAGGCTTTTTAGAAGGGGGATATGATGAAACAGCTATTACCGTCTAACGAAAGAGCTCAAATAGAGATTTTAAGCTTTCGAATAAAGTATCGTTGTAATCAACAATCAATCGCCCAACCTTACTTGAGTTATGCGTATCTCCACGAAAAAAGCCCATAAACGGACACATTTGGAATTTGGCCAGTGAGGATTCGATTTTACGCTCGTTCCAGCTTTACACTCGGAATTTAAACAATATTGTCGGACTATATCTTGTCACTGAGTTAAAGACTGACACAGTTGTCCAAAAACTGCCAAGTTCTTGCGTTTTATTATTTTGCTGTATCTGGTATGAACAGCCGCGCATATTAATTTACGTTGTGTTTTTATTGTTTTTGGAATTTCATTTTTAGCTTTTTTTGTTTGACGAGCGTGTTTAAAGATAAAGACATATCAGTGTTTTCGTTCTTCTGTCACAAATATTAATGCGATGATAAAATTAATTTTTGTGGGTTTTGAGTGTTTTTATTGTTGAAACAGAAAAATGTTTTATACGCCTAATTATCGATGCCTAGAAATTAAATGTCTGATATTCAAATGCTAAATCAAGCGCAACCCAGAATCAGCTTTACAATTTTCAAAGATGATTAATTTTAATATATTTGTTATTTTAAGTAAGCGTGAGCTTACTATTTGTTTTCTCATCTACTACATAAACAACATTAGTAGTATATACATAGCAAGCGTTAATTTCATAGCGGACGTTCCTCTCCATAGCATACGAGAAAATAAAATGAATTAATAGTTGCAGTTATAGTACCTGACTCTAATTTTTACTGATCATGTGACCTTACATAGTGTAACATTTAATAATATTAATACATTCGCAAATAACTGTCTGTCTGAGCCAGCAAAAGAATTGCATTGGTACTTTAGGTAAACTATGTAAAATATGGCAGCGTGGTCGGGCGGACTGCCGGTCGTGTCTGGTCGACTCATGTCGAGCTGAGGTGCCTGCCCGCTGATCACGTAAGGGCAAGTCTGGTTGAAGTAAACAATACAAAATTTTCTACATTTGAAGGGATAATAACATTATAATAGGAAAAATTGTGTTTGGAACGCGTTCCCTGAATTAAAACATCATGATAGTTTTGTTGGTAGTTTCACTTTCTCGCAATGCCATTGATGCGCTTGCTATTTTGAGGATATTCCTAGATTGCACATAGACGTGGTGTGCTATACTGGCACATAAATTAATTACACAGCGGCATCAAGTTGATCAGAATCAACTCCGACTCTTTAAATTTGACTAAGCATGTATCGAAATATCCAAAGTACAGCCAGAAACGTAGCAGTAAACAATGGTACAGGGAAAGGCGGTGGCGGATATTTCTATTGTCAAATATCGTTACATCTGTAGAATCGATTGTCTTAATAGAAGTAATGGCCTGAGATTATCTGTTTTGATGTTGTTAAACAATGCTTTCGCATTTTGGAAATGAGACATGCTATCTAATCTTAACCGCCTAAAATTTTCGACTGCTTTTCTTCAAATTCATGATGCATTTTGCTTTTGAACTTTACGGCCATTTTTTACAATTGATTTTAGCTTTCGATCATGTCAACCTTGTAAGGTTTGATAAAGTGAGGTCGAGTCAGGTTAACTTTTGGTCATGCCAGAACGGAAAAACTGATCCTACTGCCATCTTTAATGAAAATTAATTTGCTAGTATCGTTTTCCTGAGCATGGCTGTCAGAATTCACATAAAATTTTCAGTTTAGAACTCTGCCCAAGGCAACTGTCAGTGTCAGTTCTTGCTTGAATATATTCAAAAAATGCAAAAAAATAAAGAAACTAGGCACACCAAGTACCTATAGCCAAAGATAACGAATTTTTAATTAAGAACACAGCTACATTTTCGAACTTTCGCTATTTTGCACAAAATCACAAAGCCATATTCGTGGGAATGACTCGTTACCCTAGATGTAATGGCTTGACCAGAATTAGTTCCAATCGATTATTGTCTAGGCATTTTTGTGACACCGAGGTACAAGTGTCTGGACAGGCGTTTGGTAGAAGCAACATACTTAAGGCACCGCCAGTTTCTGTTCGACCTCTAAACAAATGAAAACGATCGCACTTTCTGAAATTTTATGTATATAACCCTATTGTGCGGATCAGTGCATGTATTCTTGGTCATTATGTTTTAAATTGCGCAAATTACAACTGCCATTTTCAGTTCGCGCCTAAATTCATAATCTCAAGATGCTCAAAAGAGAGGTTTCTTTGCATTGTGCCATTGCGCCTGACGACCTTGGGCCAGTCAGCATCTTGTGCCACTTAAGTTATTAACGTTGTCCAATTTGACATAGATTAGGCGGCCAATGTAACTTTTAGGGGGAGGTAAAATGCATGTTCTGCCGTGCTCCAAGTGCTAAGCCTAAAGCCTTAACCTTAGTCTAAGCGTCGTACATTATACAACACATAGACTGAGCCTAAGCCTAAGTCGGGAGCTGCCGCTCCAGAACACCCTACACTAAGTTGTTCTTTTTTCTAACGATATAACTACCGACCCCTAAAGGTGACATAAAGCGGATATGTCTTAAACACATAAATCACAGTCTGACAGCGCAAAAATGATGAAAACTAACGAAATTTCGCATAACGATTTGTTTAAAAAAAGCTGAGCCACTTGGTAACAATTCATACAGCGTGCATCACTGGTTTCCTCCTTAGCCAAATTTGAGTGCGCCGCACAAGCAAACGTCAAAAAATTTTGAAATAAACGTTTTTGAATATTTTTAAAGGTTTGAAATAAATTAAATTTTGAAATGATATAAGTTCCTTCAATTTAATGAAATTCATTTTTCTTCAATGAAGCGTGAAACCACAGCTGTGCCCAGGTACGGATACTCGATGGCCGAGCTGGGTACGGGATCAAAACCTGGGCTCTTGGGTAGTGGGATTCGTAAACACTTACAACAAGGGTATTACCACATGTCGAGTGAAATTTTGCTGACTAACGCCGCTAGAGAAATGGTAGCGTCCATATTTATAACTTCGGTAGTGCAATGTCTCAGAGGTGCGCGGTGCCTTGGGTAGGAGGGGATGAGGCATCGGGGCGAAGGGGCCAGTAAGCTATATATATAGGCACTACCATTGTACAAAGATGCAGATATGGTTGCTGCGATTGCAAGTTGTTGTAGATATGGTATCAACCATTGCACGCAAGCTATAAATAAGGACGCTACCATTTCTCTAGCAGCATAGTCATAGTCATCACAATTTCACTCAACATGTGGTAATAGAAGTGTGTTACTAGCATTTTACGGCCAATGGAAAACCGTTATCTTTTTTGTGTTCAATGGAAAACTGTTGTCTTTATTTTGTGTTAAATCGTTGGGCGCACGTGTCTACGTTATGCAGTCCGTACAAGCACTTCAGCGTGAAAGACGCATTACGTTTCTCTCGTGTTATAACTTACGGAGCTAAGGTTAGACATATATAGACCCGTGAATAAGGCGTAGCATCACTTATGTCAATAGAATAATGCTGGATGATCTGTGCCTGATCATTTGTTAGTAATTTGACTCAACCCGGAGCTTTTAAGAATTCGGACCGGGTTTACTTATAAAACGCGCCTTGCGCCGTCACATTTTCTGAAACCATGGCTTCATATCGCTGACTGGTAATACGAAAAATTTCCGTGACTGTTCATATCAGACCGTTTGTTTTAGATTTCAAACCAACTATGCCTTAATCATTGTCGTGAGCCATCGGTCTGACTTAACAGGCTGTATAAAAACAAAAATGTAGTTACCGCGATGGAAAATTCTGAAAACTAAGCCAAGTTTGTCGGCTTATATTGTAAATCTGGTGCTTGCCAGCGAAATGCCAAAACTACCAGATAGCTTTCGGCTATTGTATACATCGCAACTCAATCATCCAAAAAATTATATACAAAACACAGAATGTCAGTATTAATTAAGTTCTGAAACGCTATCTAACACGAAGATAAAGTTGGATATTGTAGTTATTTAATTTAGATGAGAAAAATCCTACACAAAAGTCCTATAATATACTGAGGTGAAAAACAGCACAGTTTATGCCAGACTGGGAAATCCCGTCTGTTTTAGGCAACGGTCGGCCCAGGCCGTTGGTGCAACGTTGCGAACCGGCACGTTTGTGACCGAGTATCAGCCCGTATAACTCCACTCGCAGGGCGCACTGACCGGCCCAGGCCGGCCTGCGCACCAAAAACTTACTTCTAAACCATAGTGGTTTAAAATTTAACCCAGCTGCATAGCTAATGTTCGTATTGTGCGCTGTATATTATAACACTCGTTTTAGGTATCATAGTGAAAGTATTAATTTGATACCATTCCAACGGCGGCGTAAATATGCAACACTGTGCTGGTCGGAATTTTTGGATATTAAAAAGCCTGTGACTATTTGTTTAAATGTTATATCTGTTATGACTTATTCTTACAAAAGATATTTTGATTTAAATAAACCACTATAGATATCCTGTTGGACGATGAAGCATCACTTTTCGAAAGAAAATAATTATTGTTCTTATTATTTTGATTAGGATGTTGATTAGGACTATGTTTTCGGCCGTAATTTTATTTTTGTGAAAGGTCATTAAAACTTTCGCACGTTCGCAATACAGTTTTAATTATATGGAATTGTCACCTAATATATTATGTTAATAATTCTATTTGTTAAAACTATTCACTAAGTTAATTCTAAATTAGCATGCTGTTAGATTCCGCAGAACTTTAGTACAGCTCGATAATTTCACTTTACAAAAGCTTTTCAAACAACTCTCACTATAGTCTTAATATAAATTATCTAGAGATATTCTGGTAGCCATAAACAATAAGATTATAAAGCTTAAAAAAGATCCAGTTAGTACTTGATTAAACAACTAAGAAGATATTTGAGAATACGATTAACGAAATGGGTTTCAGTAATCACAACTTTTTATAATTTAATTATTCAAACACTGTACTCACATTCGTCTCATGTTGCATTTTTTAACGAATTTGAATTTTATTTCAAAGTTTAACTGTTTTATATCGCAATATATGTATATACGGATTGTGCAATATTTGATAAACTCACACTGGCACCAGGAATGAATCAAAATTTCACTATTGTAAGCGTTGTAAGCAAACCACCCAGCTAATTAAGAGTTGCTGCTCTGACATTAATGTAGCCTTGAAAACGAGAGAATCAGAACGCACAATATCAAAACATATTATATATCATAAGCTAAACTAAAAGCCGTTGAGAAATGGTGTACCTTGTGCTACTCTTTAGCCTCAGATAACTTATAAGCAAGGTATCAAAAAATTAATACTGTGCTGTTAAAGTGTTCCTTAAATGTTCGATATATTATTGCAGTGTAAACAGAGACAATTTATGTTATCAAAGTCAATGTAATGCTTACGTTAGAGAATGGTGACGTTGATATTAATTCAAATTTACTCACGATGACAATTTCTCGACAAAATCAACTCGAGAGTGAAACTGGTCAATGCTGCATGTTACGGCTAAAGCTATACGCATTTTTCCACGCTCTTTTAACAACATTAGCATTCGGTTATCATTCTACCAACTTGATTTTCTCAAGTAAGTCCTGTAATAATGATAAATAGGTGCACAATATTTAACACCAAATAGATGCTGTGCTGACATCGTTGGGTTACCTGTATCAGGTTTGTGAAATGCCGTTGGTGCAGTGTAAAAAATTTAGTGCACTAAATTCGAGAAAATACTCAATTATTTTAATAAACTAACGGCTAGGTAGAATAGCAGTGATAGTATATATTCTGTCTCAAACCTATAGTAACCTAAATAATTGTCGTTCTTTTACTATTTTTCCGTATTTTCATTCAATTCTTCTTCATTTTTCTGGTAGCCAGATTCACTTTTTGTATTGTTTTATTTTTTCTTGCAATTCGTTTGAACTATTATTGATTAAAGTCCAATTTTTGCCAGTTGAGAATTAGCTGACCGAGACACTTCTATATACATTTATACTGCTATATTAGTGGTTCCCATTAAAATGTTGCACTGAAATTAAGTGTAAAGGGTTTATTCCGTGAATACTCGGACATACTCATAGGTGAAGAGACTATTACGCGCACTCATCCCCGACCGGGAAAAGTTTGGAAAAAATAGGGACAAATCTGTGGAAATGAGCAAAATTGAGCGAAATTAACATTTGGGGAAAATTGGCAAACATTGCTGAAAAATTGACAAAATTTGGTGGAAAATTGAGAAAAATTAAGAAAATTTTTGAGTTTCAGAAAATTTCAAAAATTTATTCCTTTGGTAACGACGTCCCAGCCTACCGACTAAACCCACTGGGCACGACATTCAACTAAACTATTCGCTATCTTCTCTGGGACGTCAAACGTCGCCAATGTATAGTGAATACCGACATATCACAGTGCAAAATTTTATTAAGCGTTTAAATTACTTACGTAGGTATAATGTGATAGTCGGATAATAGTTTTTAGTCTAAATTTCTAATCCCAATCAAGCGTAAAACAATATCACTGTTGTGTGAGATTGATTAAAATCATTTTTTTCAGATAACACAGATCCTATGCATTAATAGCTTAGTTAATCAGAAAATCGGCAACAAAACTGTCATTATTTAACTTCTCCGTAAATTATTTAAAATACCGATTAACGTCAGTCCTAAACATTTATTGCCCTGATTCTTAGCTCACTCATCATGATAAGTCGAAATACGGTGCGTATAAATGACACTAAGCAATTCCCAGGTGGTAACAAACAAGCTTACAAATACATATGTATGATCATTATTATATAATTATCGTCATTATCGTATTGTCTTTTATGTACTGTTTTTGTATGACAATGATATAGCAATCGTAATGTCTCACGATACGCACTGTAAGCTTAGAACCATGTTACACGTACCAAACCCATAATCAGATTGAAATGTTAGTATGGGTAAATTAGAAATTTTATAAATAAGAACTGGTGACCACATTGGGATTTAAGATGTGTTTTGAAATTTACACAGCACTGAAGAACTTCCTTAATGGCCGAAAACACTACAGTAACAACTTTAGGCTAATAAAGTCTCACAGTTCCATCGCTACAACACTGCGGTTTTCTCAGTTATATTGTAAAATTTCGGGTAGCTACAAGAAATAGTTGCAATATTTTTAAAGTTGGTTTGGTAATACCTATGAATGTTAGCTTGGACTTCTTATAAAATTTTGCCTCTGCCTTGTGATATTTTAGGGAACCATATCGTTTCATACATCAACGACACATTTGGAAATTGCTACGGAATTGATACTGACAACGTATCCTCATTTTGTAACAATGTTTGGGCCTGGACCATTAATATTATTAATATCGGTGCTTGTGGTGGTTGCTTGTTTGCTGCCGCGCTCAATTTTAAACCAACGAGCCTCAACAAACAGATTGGACTGCACGCTAATTTGGGCCTCATCGGAAGCCATTTGCTACTTTCATTTACAAAGTGTGTTAAATTTTTCTCAAGCTAAAAAGGCAATTTTATTTCGTTGAATGCTGTTTTCCGATTTAAGCGTCCCGGTCACATTTTACGCTTGTTGCATGAAAATACCTAAGGTTTCAGAGTTTATTTTTTGAAAAACCGAAAAAGAAATATTATAAAACACAAATTTTATAGAATATACCTCTAAATATGAATATACTTTGTAATCCGTGCAAACTATTTATTTAACACTGCACATTTTGCATTTATTGATCTTCGTTTGTGTCGCATAACGCATGATTAAACTAGAAACGTAGTCAAATTAAATAGTATTCAAATGCCAAATAATAAAAAAGTGGTTTGTCAGTGCTTAAAGCCTAAGGAATGTTATCTAATTAGTGATAGAGCGATCATTGAAGCGCTTGTAAACCGTGCCTATAGATCCGAAATCAATGTATATATATTATAGGCAAAACACTTTCTTAAAACTGCAAACTAATTTTTACTTTCACGTTTTTTACGTCTGAAGTCGAAGAACATACCCCCTGCTTTGTGCGCTGATAATATTCGAATAAGTTCGCAAAAATCACATGAATTGGCTGTACCTGTTCGCAGAAATGTTGGCGAATTTTGTGTGTTATCATAAACACATTTCAATTAAGATACGACGAACCTACGCTGTAATAGTGGATTACTATCACCAATTTTTATATAAAATTGTGAATGAAAATAAAAATGAATAAATCACTTGCTAAAAAATAAAATTTATAGTCCAACCTCAGGGCAAAAATGTTTCAGGTGGGGTGACACACTGCGACTGATAATTGTCGGCCGTTTTGTCATTGGTGCAGTTAGTGGATTTACTCTCTGTCAGCTTCCGCTATTTTTAACGAATCAGTGGCTTACAAAAATGCCATCCACGCTTCCCTCGATCGTTGTAAAAACTTCAACAATCGGTCCAATCATTGGCACCGCGATGTCGTTAAATTATCTGCTCGGAGCACTTATCGGATGGAATAAGGTTAGTGTTTTGCTAAAATACCTAAGGAACTATTGGTTGTAGGTATGAAAATGAAATGAAAAATGAAAATACAGTACGGCCAGCTGTAAACAGAAAACCCGTACTGGTCTCCGTTTCCCTTATTTTTCGGTCCTTACGAGGTGCAGAGTAGTAACTAAGCCACTAGTGGCGTCCTCACATCCAGTTGTTTTTCGCACATATGAATTATGGAAGGACCCTAGAATTATCCTGGCCCGGGTTAGAACACATGACTTTACAATCGATATGCCAACGCTCTATCGATGGAGCAACGAGACCAAACTACAAATCAATTTATTGTTATTTTAAAAGATATTTGCTATATGTCATAAAAATGCAAACAGGCTGAGCGGCAAACATCTGATTTGATATAAATTTCTCGATTTTATTGTGCCTCCGTTCCTTACAGAACTAGACAAAGCCAGCGAATATTATATTTTCTTTGATGTGTAGATAATCCCGAGTCATTTGTCCTCGATGAAATCAAAATATAATTATGATGCGGATGGCATAGCTCATTTTTTACTGTGTAAATTATTTTTTTCATTGCTGTTCCTTTATCTTATATATATGATGTACCCGTTGTTTAACAGTGGTGTACCGCCTATGGAATGGAAAGTAGCGAAGGTGATACCTATTCATAAGAAAGGTTCCAGACCAGATGTATGCACCTACAGTTCTATCAATTTACTCTGCTCGTGCAGTAAATTTATGGGATCTATTATACGTGAAACAATAGCTGAATATCTCGAAATGAGTAAAATATTTGGCCTTAGGCATAAACATTCTACTGTCTCGCATCTTTGAAACGTATTTTTAAAAACTGGTCATCTAAATTGCACAACGATACTGGATAGATACTTTATATCTTGACATGAGTAAATCCTTTGACGTCGAATCGCATCCCAAATTAATTCATACGTAATTTCTGGATATCTAATAACTTGGTTAAGGGACTATCGCATAATCGATTACAGTACGTGAGCATCGATCGGCATATCTCATCTAAAGTTGCAGTTATTTCTAGCGTACCTCATGGCTGTCTACTTGGCGCAGGGCTCATTTTGGCATATATCAACGATTTGCTTAATGTATTACATATTATGAATGGCAATTTATATGCTGATGACTGTAAATTATCATGTACATTTAATAATATTGCATTTTCATCAGCAATACAAGATGATATCAATCCCATCTCCCATGTTTCATTGGATATCATCATGAAAATGGAGTTTATCGTTAGAAAGGCGTGTAGTAAAAAACTTACTCACGGTTCACAAAATCATTCATAATTTAATTGAGTTGAATTTTGACGAGTTCTTTTGTTATAATCATAAAACCGATACACGTGGTCACACGTATAAATTAAACAGGATCCATCTAGGTTTGGTTTTGCTGGTATTTTCTTTACGCAAACAGTAATTCCCATATGAAACAATTTAAACTATAATATAGTTACCGCACATACGATTAGTATCTTTAAATTTCGCCTGAAATCGGTTGATTTATCGTTATACTTGTGGGGCGGGGATTAATTGACCAGTCAATTGGCCTACCTCGCCCACTAGCGTTCGTATTGTGCAATGAACGTGTGAACATGCGAAAATTTTGACAACCTTTCAGAACAACAAAATTACAGCCGTAATATAGTCCTAATCAATATAATAAGAACAGTAATTATTCCCTTACTAAAAATGATGCATCATTGTTCAGCATGATTTCTGTAGTGGTTATTTAAGTGGAAACAGCTCTTGCAACGTATAAGACATACACATAACAGATTAAAATTTTAAACAAATTGTCACAAGCTTTTTAATATCCAAAAATTCTGATCAGCACAGTGTCCTATATTTACGGCGCCGTTCGACTGGTGTGAAATTCATACTTCCACTATTATACCTAGAATGAGTGTTATAATATACAGGGCATGATACGAATCTCAGGCATACGGATGGTCTAAATTTCAAACGACTGTGGTTGTTGTTTCAAACAAGAGGTATGTTTTTGGCACGCAGGCCGGTTTGTGCAGGTTCAGTACACCCCACAAGCGGGGCTGGACGTGTTTATTCCCAGTCACAAATGTACAGGGCTGCAACGCTGCAATACGGAGCCGGACCTACCGTTGCCTGATTTTGTATTCACCTTTGGATTAAACTTGTTACGTTTGCTATTTTCTCTTTTGTATTTCCTTTATTTATATAGGTTTACGTGAGTAAGTTAATAGTAGCAATGGTTGTAGAATAACAACACACGTGCAAACACACGCCCCATGCAAAACTCGTTAGTGGGACGCATTGCAGTTTGTGCAGTTACAAATATGCGACTTTTTGCTGGAAATGATTAAACGACTTTATGCAGATTTGAAATGCTGTTTACATCTAAAGTTTTGCTAATATTTCTTACCGATTTTATACGACCGCAGTTGAGCAACAGCCAACTAGATGCGGCAGATACTTAGCGGAACACAGTGGAAATCTCAAAAATTACTATGATTGAGTTCATTATGCACATTTATGCAACCACTAGTGTAACTACAATACCCGTATGCTGTGCGTAAGATGCGCCTAAGGAATAACTTAGTTTTTGCTTCCTAACCAAATGTGAAAAATTTTTTAAACCAAAACACGATATTCAGGACATTAGAAGCTCAAAAGTGCAGCAAACCGCATTATCAGACAATAGTCGTCTACCGCAGAAAAGCATAGAAAACCATTAAATATTCGTAAAAAAACAACTACAGTGTGGCTGTGGAGCATATTGCTCAATAACAGATCGTCAATTACATCCACATTAGACAATATTTAGTCATATACAAACTGTAGGACAGGACGATGTATGACGATTTTCAATATTCATGATGTTCTCCACATAGGAATGTCAGCATTCATATGATTCATGTGTAATTACACGCTTTATTTTGTTTAGATGCACATTAGTGTTAGACGTTTGACTTAGGATAACCCATTATAGGATTGGGTTTAGACTTGAAAGGAATTTTTTTCTGCGGAGTGAAGCTGGAAAAGTACTTTCATACCACAAGTTGAACGTGAAAAAATGACCAGAGGGCAGCAGCAACGACTTATGATACACATTGGCAGGCATTCTCGAATACGTTAAGAAAACAGCGTTATAACTTTACGCTTGAGGAAAAATGTAAAAAGAGTACCGGAACAAGCTAAATCTGGATCTTGGTAGGCACAGCTGACGACCAAAGTTATTTGCATAGCCGTTATATATTATTATTTGAACTTTTTAGCTATTTGGCAGTGACAACTATTTGCCTTTGTTATTGAGCGTGCCCCTGACGATAAACATGATTCATGTCGGGATATTTAGTTGGAAATACAGGCCGCCGGAGATGCCAAACGAACCTCCGACAAAGGTATCCGCACGAGACGAGAGCGGTAACGTACGTTGCGCTAGTGCTGTATGCGATAAAACTTCGGAACCATCGACAGCACCGAATATTCTAGGACCTCACGGAAATCATAATGCTCGTTATCACACTCACGTTGGGGATGACGGTCATACAAAAATTGCTTCGGCTGTTTGTGAGTGTATTCATAAGGTTTTTTGCTATGACAACATGTCTAATAAATTTTTGCGTGGTTTTTTAGCAAATTCTCATAAAAATTACACGTGTTTGCATTGCAGAATGCACAGCGGGTCTTTCTCCTTAGTTCTTCAGGTGAAGCGCTTCATTGCTTGTAAATGATGATTGTAACGCACATAGTTGATCTGAGTGTTTTTGTTTAGTCCCCCAGGTCAAAATTGATCAATTTTGAAGATACAGAGGTAATTGTGGTACCATTCGACTCAGCTCGACGAGCTGGTTCAGAATATTTCTACATAAATGCAAATTTAATATATCATTTGAACGATATTCGTATGCAGAGTGGACTGGTGGTAAAATCAGAGCAAACGATTCATGCGTTAACGATATAGGTTTAAACTAATGCGGCGTTCACGATATAATGTCCCCAACGTTTGGAACCTATGTACACCACACAGTGTCAGGCACACTGTTGACAACAGGGTGTCTCAGACACCCCCATGTTTTAAATAAAATTTTTCAAATGTAGCTGATTACACGTATTACCACTTCTCGACAGTGTCAGACACACCATGTCTTCTGGCAGTTTTATTGACAGTGTTCGCAATTATTTGAGCAACGTTCATATGGGCTAGATACAAATATCGCAAATTTAGAAAAAAAAACTAAACAGCACAGTTGACTAGTGAACCGCATTAGCTACAGACGGTGTGCGTTATAGTTAATTCGCGCCAAATTGGTAGCTAAAGGTGCGTACGACACTGTCAAGAAAAAATATAGTAACTAGGGGAGTGTGGTACACCCTCGGAAACTAATTTACGGCATGATTGTCACCCTGACGTTCTATACCGTAGGGTCGCGACTACAGGGGGACAAAAGTTCCAAACAGCGGGGATATTATAACGTGAACGCCGCATAAGAATTTTACATAAATGCCAATAACTTCTTAACCCGTAACCCGACCCAGCTAACTTAACATATTCGACTCAGCTCGTCAGTACGGTTCGAGTGATGTATAAAATTATAAATTGAGATATAATTTTGAACAATAATTTGGGATATAATTTTTGTACCTATTACATTTTCCCATTCTTCCAATGTTATAAATCATACTAAGAGTGTTATACCTGTCGCGTGGTTCGGATTCGTAAGAAATCTCTTGTCGAATCTATTTTGTTTTCCTCATACATTTAAGAAAGAAAGTCGCTGTTAAATATCAAACAACGAAATTTTATTCATACACAGTCAATATGTAAATTTATAATCCAACTGCTAGTACATTACGTTTCTCCTCCACAAGCAGTTTTACAGCAACAACAGTGAGCGTGAATTGGTGTATCTAAGCTTTTAATAATATAATTTGTACAAAATCCGTCATCAATACACGCAGGTGGAAAATGGCTGACCCTGTCGCTTTTCAGCCGTATGTCCCTTCCGCAGTGCCATCTAAACACTCAATTTCGACACCTGCAGCAATCACTTTGATACCGCATATTTACATATATTTCGATTGCCTTCGCGGTGGAACTTATCAACTGTTCTGGTAACATTGTTGAGCTCTTGTCAGTGCAAACCGCGAGCTTGACGACATGACGACGCAATCTAGCGGGTCAAGTCAAACAGAAGAATCATTGATTAAAAGTACTCTCGGCCCGAGCCGAATATATTTTGTTTCTTAAAAATGATGAAACAAAACAGTATAAAATATCACTAGTTTCCGTAGGTACGTAAAAGAACTTACGCTTGTTTCTGTTTTTGGCTACATTAAACGACTTGAGAACAAAGCTTGCAACTCCATAAGGTGCTGTCGTGACGATGCCATAAGTACCGCTGTGCATTTAATGCACTAGACACAAAATGCGCATTTTTTGTATCAAATACACGGCTTTTAAAAGAAAGATAGCTTATTATATAGTAAACTCGGATAATTCCGACAATTTCTTCATCCTCGTTAAGCGCTCGTATAAAACACATACAAAATTGCAGGTTTAATCTCGACACAGGCCAAGCTAATCTCGACATAGCAGGATAATCCCGACACTGAACTAAAATTACACAATTCGACATAAGAGTATTAAAAATACGCATAAAACAAAACCTTAAACATAATAACATATTATTACGCTGCTGCATGGCTATTTTCTTGTATAGCGATATCAATGTTAATTCTAAAAAGGCTGGCGGTTAGGGAGTGGTCGGAATGAACAAGAAAATTATCCCTACCTAAAAGCGTGATGCTACATTTAAACATTATGACAAAGCGTTGTGTAAAACATTTCTTGCAACTCTACTTTACCTACTACCAATATATATTGGGATAGACGCATTCCTGTTCGTAAGTATATACTTCGCAAGATGCTTCTCTATAGAATTCATTCGTCACAGGCACTACATGCGCCGACAATTTCAGGTTTGAGATATGGCAAACTAAAAACTAAGGAACTAAAAGCAAAAATTAGAGAAAAATGTTACTATAATAGTTGAAGAGATCAAACAGAAGTGTCACCAGTTTTATCTCTACATTTTTTCTAGATCGAGCCCTCGCACCACATCTTCAAATAAAGGATAACATTTGTACATATAAATGATCTTGTTTCAACACTCCTCCCACAACTGTCATGGCACCAAAAACACACTGATTACATCTGGCCCATTCACAGCCTATGTCCTCAAATGATCCACCACAAACACCATATATATTTTCTTGGAAAATACATTGGGGGGACGTAAATCAAACATCAATGCAGCAATGAAACATCAAACTAATCAACATATTATCGGCGATTTCAATTTGCAGAAATTCTGTTCCCAAATGTATTATCATTTTAATTTGGATTATACGGTGTTCGAGAACAAATTTAATGGAAAATTGACGTCACAAATGGACAAACTTTCGTTCACAGAAATTTGTGTAATTTTACTTCAATTTTCGCGAACACAAAATGGTTAGATTTCAATCGCGAGTGCTGTGTTCGCGAACAGATTTACGCCGAATTTCAATGGATCAAAAAGTGTTCTGTAACAAATTTTATCTAAAGATGCAAAACAGGATGGTTGGCAGGGTCACCTTAAGTTTACTCGCGCATAAAGGAACAGATTAATTGCAATTTGTGCAAGAAAACCTTCCTAGGTGTCTGTATCTAGACCAATTATGAATAAACACATGGGCGCGTTGTTGGTTAAGTCTCACCAAGCTATTACTGCCCGAACCTTCTGCTGTTGAGGCGCCGTGTCAATAGAAATGTTAGACATACTAAATTTTTACCAACAAAGAAACGCATACAGATATCACTAAATATTTTTCGCGAATACAGTATATGATTGTGAAGTTCTGCAGCACGTGTTTGTAACATGACTGTATAAATCGAAAAAGTAAATTAGTTCCATATAAAGTCTAATGTTGCCCGGTAAAACGAACGGTGAAGATGTCTATTTATTTACATTGTACCAATAGTCACCAACAAGAAAATGATAACATTCTGCTCCCTTAAATGCAAACTGAACATATGTTATGAAATGGCGCTCACTTAATGCGATTTGCAGGCTAAGGACCGGATTTTCTTTCAATTTTTGCTAAAACAATGTTTCCATTTCTAAAAGTGCTTGAGCCATATCTTGTGTAGACCGTATAAGTTTATATTTCACAATAATCACGTCAAATGTTACATCAAATTTTTCGTAAATGTATAAACCTGCTTACAAAAGTTTAGAGCACAAATTTTAATAAACGGCATTGTAATAGGTACTAGGTTTCAATGTTAATGTACAATGAGCACCAGAAATGACTGTGCTGGTTAGCATGAACGAAAATCGAATAGGCTGGAACAAGCTTCGAACAGAATTTCAACAGATTCAAATGTATTCATTCCAAAACCACATAAAATTTGAAAAAACCGTCAAAAGAAACGAACTCTTCAACAAATATCGAACAATGTTCGCATAGACTTCGAATAAAGACTGAAATTATCGAACCACCAATACAACACTGATTTCTGCCATACACTCTAGCTTCACATTCTCTATTCATCTCACTTATTCTTCACCGAAGCCAAGTTCGTTTCATGGTGGAATCCGGTAAAGTTAGCAGCATTTCCCTTTGTGATAAAAATGTTCTTTTATACCTATTTGCAACTCTTTGCCAGCAACTACAGCATACAGTTCAAGCCTTAGTTGCGTTGAAAAATGTTTCAGCTTGCTTGCTGGCACAGTAACAGATGAGACATATGGTGGAGTGGAATTAACAATTCAAATAACGGAAACAGTTAATTCGCAAAGGAAACATATTTGCGTTTGATTTATGTATTAATGGTTTTAAGCATAGGTTTATGTTTAAAGTCTCCCATGTCCCACCAGGGGTGCAGCACTAGCTTTCCAAGGGGCCATTAACAAAATATTCCACTTTAATAAGTATAGACACTCTGTCGGCGCAGCTAACAACAAACTTTCTACCACCGAGGGACCTCTCGCAAATGATATTGCTCGGTATTGCTAACAACGGCCCTGCTTAATGCAAGAAAGCAAAGTATAAGGCGAAATATATTGCCAGATATTAAAAATTGTACCACTGTCGGCATTACCGCGAACTCTCGGGATTACACTTGCTTAGTGTCGGGATTAGACGGCTACTGTCGGGATTAGCCTACGACGAATTTTGGCATACCTTTTGAGCGATTGCATATATAAACTTTAGACAACGTTAGATGTCTTTATCGGTGCCACAAAAATATGTAGTACAAAAAGGCAAACGAATTTTTAACTACTGAGGATCGAAAAACGCCAAGTCGTGTAATATCCAGACGCAAAAGTTCTTTGATGTTCACCTAAATATTCACCTAAAAAACTACATGCGCTGAAGTTCTCTCATACAATAGCTACGGATTTGGCGCGACGATGCCATGTAAACAATAGCCAACACATAACATTCACATAATTTTTTTAATATTTTTTCAAAACAAACGATTGCTTGACGCGGTTATTTTTCGTAGTGTCGGGATTACCCGGGGCGAAAGAAACGTCGGGATTACACGAGTTTACCATATATTGCATTAGCAAAGATATGTGCTTATAGTTGTGCCTTTATCTACTTTGGCTACGTCCAAGCTACGCCAATGCTCCAAAAGAACTTGTATTCGTTTTCTGCAGCTTTTAGTTTGGAGCGAATAATATAGAAGCACAATTTTTACACAGCTAGGCAAAACCTATCGGATGGTGGTTCTGTGTTTTGTTCTTTTTGTTTATGTTTTCACGTATATATTAAACCCAAGCTTTTGTGGTGGTTGGGAATTCGCCAACCGATGTGCTTAGCATTTCATTATTCTGAATTGCATGAATAATTGCTGAATTATGTATGATTTGTGTGTATTTTTCGTCATTTTAAACAGGTAGACATCACAAAAGCAGCACTTACTGTATGGGTCTTATGAATGATCCACCATTTAAATTCTTCGTTTGTGGACTAAAAGATATCATTCGAAGCAGCGATAGCGTTGATCGATATTGCTTAGTGTTTTGCTGTCTAAGCGCAGCTGCAACCGCGTGCATCGGCTCAATTTGGCCTATTCTATCCGCAGCTACAAAACTTTCGGCGACAGCTCTTTCAAATGAAACAAAGATCGATAATACTACTTCCAACAGCACCGTTCGTCATAATTTCACAATTATTGTCGAAAGCAAGATAGCTTCAATGGACCATGCTGTTTTAGTTTTGTTAATACAGACTGCGATATTTGCTGTTTGCATCTTAATGACCGTGCTGTGGCCGTCGTTAATAAAAATATGT
Organism: Trileptium ribeirensis; assembly: GCA_030248225.1. Lineage (NCBI taxonomy): Eukaryota > Metazoa > Nematoda > Enoplea > Enoplida > Thoracostomopsidae > Trileptium > Trileptium ribeirensis. Next base: position 38,854 of record JASANE010012190.1, on the reverse strand, counting down.
GAAATTGCACGAACTATCACTTTATGCTTTATGGTCAGCGCTTTTGCACTACTTGGTAAGTTATTATGAAATGCTCTGTTGTTACCACCATCTGACGTGGCTGGCTAGCTGGCTATAGATAGCTTCAATGGACCATGCTGATTTGATTTTGGTTAATACAGTCTCTGCGATAGGTGCTGGTTGAATCTTGAATGTGCTATGGCCTTCGCTAATAAAAATGCGAAATTGCGCGAACTATCTTTTATGCTTGATTGTCAGCGCTTTTGCAATACTTGGTAAGTTATGAAATGCTCTGTTGTTACCGCCATCTGATGTGGCTGGCTAGCTGGCTATAGATAGCTTCAATGGACCATGCTGATTTGATTTTGGTTAATACAGTCTCTGCGATAGGTGCTGGTTGAATCTTGAATGTGCTATGGCCTTCGCTAATAAAAATGCGAAATTGCGCGAACTATCTTTTATGCTTGATTGTCAGCGCTTTTGCAATACTTGGTAAGTTATGAAATGCTCTGTTGTTACCGCCATCTGATGTGGCTGGCTAGCTGGCTATCCAGCCAAATGCTTTTTAATAGCTGGAAACCGAAATAAACTAATAGCTAGTTTGGTGCTCCCTTCTATAACTATGTGAAATTCACGAGCGCATACATCACAACTGTTGTAGGTCATATAAGGCAATAGTGAGCTAATCTTCATTTTATCCGCAATTCCTAGTGCCACCGAACAATAGTATGCAAATTGGATGAAACTGAACAAACGTATTCAACTATATATACAAATAAGCAAAAATCATTTCAAAACATAATAGAAATGTATCACAAACATTAACTGAATTTCGACTATATAACTTGCCCTGTCTAATATAATGCATCCGTGTTTACAAATTTAATGCAATGTAGTTTATTGCCTTTTGAAAATTTCGGGATATGGTTCTTAAACTTCAAACATATTAATTTACAAAGTGCCACTGCTGTACCGCATTTAGACTTACAGTCATAGGAATTTAATTTAATGAAAAGCTGCTTGGGTCTGTCTATTTAGTTATTTCTCCATAAAAAATTTTGTTGCAGTGTAAAATAAAACTCAGGTTAATGTAAACTTCTGTAACAGTAATTTTGTAATAACTGAATATACAAAAGCTGCTTGGGTGTACGCAGCGGCGCAGCACGCGAGGGGACGGGGGGTGGACCGGTCCCCCCAGTTATGGCAATGGTGGGGACCTCTTCAGTGAGCAATCGCTTGTTCACGAACTCGAAACCCATAAATTGTATGAGAACAAAAAATTGGGTTTTTAGGCAATGCAACCAAAACGTAAATGAACAAGAAATAGATGATTGCTGATTGCTTCTGAAGTTTTAGCGAACACCTTCTCGTCTAAAGGTTAAAGTTGTGAATTTTCGATTTTGTTATCGAACGCAAACACGACATTTTTCCGTTTTATAATCTTGTTCGGGAACTTAATAATCTGCTGCTATAATTAAATTCAAAACGTTCGCTAACGCCGTTTACCCAATAACTCAGTTGATAATTTCCGAAATGGCAGCTGTGACTGAACTATGATACTGGTTTATACATAAGGAATGCTCGTTCAAGTGTGATGTTCGCGAACGTCTTCAGTTTAATATATATGCTGAAAAAATACGTATTAAACCAATGAGCGTACGAATGTGATGTTCGCGAACGTCTAGGGTTTCATGTGTAAACATTTTTCTTTTGAAGTATGGGATCATTGTTCTCTACCCCGTATTATATTACCAAATCAATGTTAGCGAACAGGTTTTTATGTGCAAAGGAAAACGCACCCATTTATCGAGCAAAACATTTGTGTCGTTCTAGGAAATGTTAAAATTAAAGCGTTCACTTGCAATTTCCACCAAAATACTCTTGCACATCGATGGTCGAACGATGTCATGTTCGCGAACAAAACATACGGATTTAACGATATACTGTACTCGGATCCTGGATTTCCAGTTAAAATTTAATATTTTTCACATTATTATTCTAACATATTTTAGGTACATACGTTCGCGAACAATAAACACATAGTTAATATCCTTTTTAGTATTAACGTAGCGTTAGGACATATATGTGTGTTCTCGAACGGCTTGATCTCAACAATACTTTATGTTCGCGAACAATTTTTTCATGAGATATCTCGGTCTGTTCGCACACAAAATTTATAGAATTATATACATCATAGAACTGTTCACGAATCAATCAGACAGTTAAGAATATCAACAATCGTGTTAGCATAACGAAAATTTCATAATGCAAATAGCCTAATTTAGCGTTTGCGAACGCAGTTATGGTAAAAGTGTAAAAATGTGCATTATGTTAGCTAACACAACTTAAACGTTTTTGTAATTAGATATTAAGCGTTCGCAAAACGGAAAAGATTGGAAATAGCGTTAGGCTATTGCAACTATTAGTTTGTTCTCTAACAACATTTTGTACATGATGTCAAAAGACAATGTAATGGTAGGCGGCGCAGCTTAGGTGTACTCATGCATATTTCTTTCAATATTTAACAATCATTTGCCACGGCAATATAACGGCCTCAGGGTAAGCTAGGTTCCGAGATACGTATGCAATACAGCCCTATTTGGGAACTATTTCACGACGCCTACACCGAATGAATAACAACACATACACTGAGCAATGCATTAAAAGTTACCAGCATCAGGGTAAGCTAGGTTTCGAGCCAAGTATGCAAGACAGTCCTGTGTCGGAGCTATTCCAAGATGCCTGCACTGAATGAACAACAACGCGTATACAAACATACACAGAGCAATGCCTTAAGTTACCGGCATCAGGATAAACTATGTTTCCAGCCAGGTATGCAAGACAGCCCTATGTCGCAGCTATTCCAAGACCCCTACACTGAATGAACAACAACGCGTATGCAACGTAAACTGAGCAATGCATTAAGTTACTGCAACGCTTTGCATTGCGCTGTGTTGTGCAGCGAGATATGAATTTTACATTACAATTAAAAATTTCGTCATATTGAGGACAAAACAGTCGATACACGTTTACTTCTTACTAAACAATAAACTAAAAGTTGTATAATGTCCAATTTTAGTATTAAAGATAAAATCCATTGCTCAGCTGCATTATTTTGCATTTTATAAATAGAAAAATTTATGCTCGAATTTATTCAACTATAAATTAGTTCTTTTCCTACTCAAAAGTGGATACAACTTTTAGAGCAGTTTCTCCGGCATAAATTTATATAGCGAACAGTTATGCAATATACGATATCAATTTATATGCTATACATATATGAAGGCAAAAACAAAAACGTTATATTTCTTTCGGCTATAATTTTTAATTTCTAAGCTACATAATTATATATTTGAAAGCTGTTAATAATCTTTAAGGTTTATCTTTCGCTTACATGCTTTTGCCGGCAGCTGCTTCATGGCTAGCCTCTGTCGGATTTCTGACTGTACTGGTGATAATAGAACATTTTGGACCCTTCACCAGTGTCTGGTTTTTACCTCCGATCATCCTCTGCCACACGTCAAGCACTGTATTGGATGAACACTACAATGAATCAAGATTTGCAGTAATTCATTATTTCAGCATGTTTTGCTACTTTTTGAGCGCCGTATTTACGTTTCAAATATTTTCTCTTCTTAGCTATAGCGGCATTAACTACGCCGGATTTGCAAACATCCCATTAGCAATTGTAATTATTTGTTTGGCGTTGTTAATGATGATTTTGAATCTTAATAAAACAATATTCTTCTATCGCGGAGGCGGTTCTGAACTGCAATCTATTACAACCGAAAACAATTATAGTCACGTACAATTACGAGATATTGCGGGTGAATTGAGTAAAGAATTTCTGAAAAAAGGCAATGAAAATTTACTACTGAACAGGCGAAAATCGGGCTACAGACCTGACGATATTACAAAGAGCGAAAACTGGGATACATTCGAGTATGGCATCGTATTCGAAAATGATATGTATAAAGAGCGTAATCAAGGAGAGTCTGACAATACCAATAATATGAATCCTCTTCAACAAAGAGAATTTGAAACTTTTAATCGTTTTCATTAAATTTCGAGTATTATATGCTTGTATTTAGGAAAGCATTTCAATGAATAATATGTCGAAATAAATTCTTACCAATAACTGTTGTAGTCTTTGTTGTGATATGGCTGCTGTGTTTTCAATCTTAAATCACATCAGTAAAGTAATTATCGAGTCACAGATGCTAAAATGTAAGCTGTTTTTCGGCGTCGGTGGGATAAATAAAGTATATATTTGCTATATTCTGCAAAGACTGCAGTATAAAAGAGCATTGGGGTAGAGGTGACGGGTCTATTGGGTTAGTCCACCAGCTCGAAATGCGTCAATTTCGAAGATAATAGGTAATAATTTGGTGCCATCCGAGTCAGTTAGACGAGCTGGTTCAGAAAATATCCCTTTCGGTCTTTCTATGACGTTTTGGAACCCAAAATTTTCGAAAAATTAGTCGATAAAGGTATAATTTTATGTATCATTCGCATTGCCGAACTGAGTCGAATAGTATAAACTCGGTTCAATCGCTTCACGAGTTAAGAACTTAGACTTAGTCAAGGGCTTAATCTTAGGCTTAGAATTTTACATAAATAAGAATACCTCCTTAGATCATGAATCAACTGAACCCATTTTACCACCATCCACTCAATTTATCATCCTGGTTCAAATGATATTTAAAATTATAATTTATTGCGAATTTTTGGGTATCAAAGGGTAACCCACAAAGTTTAGAAAAATGTCATTAAAATGGCCGAAATGTATATTTTCTGAACCAGCTGGTTGAGTTGATTTGAATGGTACTAAAATTGCTGCTGTATCTTCAAAACTGACCAATTTCAGGTTGAGGGGCTAACCGAAAGTACCTGAGGTGAGACGTTAAGCCCAAGCCCGGTTCGGCTCATTTGGGACCAGCCCGGGCTGCAGATTTTATAGAAAGTCGGAAGCTCGCCCGAACCCGGTCCCAAAATGTTGAGGATAATAGTGAAGATAGACGCACTAGCTAGCTCCTTGCGCAGCTAGGGTTAACGGAGCCACCTCAACGGCGACTAATTGAGCTTACTGACATTTGCTGTGTTCCAAACTGAGTTTCATTAACCCCCTTTAATGTCCCAGAATAACAATCACACGCTGACAATGCATTAATGGGAACATATCAGCCATTTTATCATACCCACAACTGTAAGAGTGTTTATTTCTCCCTTCAATGACAAGGTTTGAAATGCTAAAGAGCAGTGCAAACACTAATGCAAAATAGGGCGTTCACGTTATAATGTTCCCGCTGTTTGGAACTTTTGTCTCCCTGTAATCGCGACCCTACCGTATGGACAATCAGTATCACACCCATACTGTAAAGCAATTGCCGACGGTGTACGAAACACCCCTAGCTACTACATTTTTTCTTTACAGTGTCGTACACACCCTTGCTACCAATATGGCGCGAATTAACTGTAACAGACACCGTCTGCAGCTAATGCGGTTTATTAGTCATCTGTGCTGAGCAGTTTTTTAGTTATCGCGACCCTACCGTATGGACAATCAGTATCACACCCATACTGTAAAGCAATTGCCGACGGTGTACGAAACATCCCTAGCTACTACATTTTTTCTTTACAGTGTCGTACACACCCTTGCTACCAATATGGCGCGAATTAACTGTAACAGACACCGTCTGCAGCTAATGCGGTTTATTAGTCATCTGTGCTGAGCAGTTTTTTAGTTATCGATATTTGTATCTAGGCCATATTAACGTTGATGAAATAATGCCGCACACTGTCAATAATACTGCAAGAATACACGGTGTGCTTGACACTGTCGAGAAGTGGCAATATCCCTACCCAGCTAATTTTGAAAAGTTTTTTAAAAACATGGGGGTGTCTAAGACACCCTGTTGTCGACAGAGTGGCTGACACTGTGTAGTGTACATAGGTTCCCAATGTTGGGGACATTATAACGTCAACGCCACAAAACGCACAACTACATTCTATTACGCATGAAAAAACTTGCGGAATTTATCAATTTAGTGAGTTACGGCTGATACAGTGTCACCTTTGAAACCAGAGTTTCCATTTTGTTTTAGTCAATGTTGCCATTCCGCTGTTTATTATGCAGGGAATAAAATAGCATTGTTTCACATTAATAACTTCGCCGTACAGTGTCTTCAAGAAATTGTCTTTGATCTCAGTATCTTTTTGTCGCCGCTGTTGTTCTTCATCAACCGTGCCAAGACCAGCCGTCTAATTCCATTATTGCAGGTTTTTCGATGCCGTATTTCTCGGAAGGTATGTAACCATCCACGTTATAACAGAAAAATAATGACCCGATCCAAAAAAATTTGATCATTGAAGGTCCTGGTAGCATCGACTGTACTACTAAATATAGTATGGGTACAATTTTTAGGCTCGTACGTTGTCGTAAAATCGTCCTTCAAAAACGCCGACCGACATGTGAGACTAGGTGCAAATTCACTACGCTAATCGACAGTGTGAGATTTCCTACAAATTCACGATTAAGAATATGATAATTATTACATTGATCATTAACTAAAACCCTGTTATTTTCGGAACGGTATAAATATTCAACATGTATAATATACTGCTGAGACAGATTTGTTTAAAAAGCAATACTCGATCATATTGCCTTGAAATTTCTGCTAAAAATTACTTTTAAAATTATTATTTTATTACTGCCGTTGCTGTTAAATAAAATGTATCAGAATTATTTTCAAAATATAAATCTTCTACCAGATTTTTTTGCATTGATAAACATAGTGTTCACAAATTACGGCTAGCGTAATTTTCACGAAATTTGTTTCAATCTTACGACAAGTGTATAGTGTCAAACTTTGAACAAAATGTTTTTACTGTTTAAAGCCGTACGTAATGCGTGAGTCCACTTTAGGTGCGTACACCAGGTTTGTTATTTTGTCAAAATCAAGAAATGCGTCGTTCCCGTTCACATTTCTGCAATCGGTATCTGCATTTAAGTGACCGCGAATAGGGGCTCTGAAATATACGAACAGAATTTGCGTACACGCATGTTTCTTCATTTCACAGGGTTGTCCGTATTCACCAAATGACATGCTGAATCGGACAGCTATGTTCGCGGACTGTGTGGTAATTTACGCGATAAACGCAATTAATACTAATAGCATTTCCCGTGTACGCGGTGCTAAAATACGATGCGAAATCGTACAATGGCGACCGTATGCAGCACCTACACGTTGCTATATCACAAATATTTGTTCGCGTACATAAGGGAAAATCTTTGTTCGCGTACTTTCCTAGCTTTTACGATCCTGAGATGACTTGACAAAACAAAACCCAAGTGTACGCATCTAAAGTGGACTCACGCATAAATTGATTCATCTATGTAGGTGTCATTCCACACACTTTATGCAAATACGATGTTTTGCTAGTCTCAAACTATGGAAAAGAATAAGGGCTACCACCCGGGGCGGCTTCGACACTCCTCACGAAGATTTCGGTCCGGGTCTGGCGGAACCGACAAAGATTCTAGCTCGTGTCGGGTCTTGCCTGAAAATTTAGGCTCATTCTCATCTGTATTTGGGTATTTGATTTTGTTATTTTGTCTTTTTTCACATATTAACTACAGTTTTTACGGTAGGTGGAAATTCGCCGACCGAGTCACTTATCTCATTGGCCACGATGACCAGTTTTAGTATATTTATAATGCATAATACTGAAACAAAAGACATCCAATACATACTTTTTCAGAAGTACGTAGAACACCCAAAATACCGTTCTTGTTTTTAATGAACAGGTGAAAATAACTAAAAATTGCGGCCATTATCGCTGCGAAATCATACCCTAGAAAACACTGTGTATCTTCAACCACGCATGCTTGAGGTCCGATATCCGGGAAGGGGGAGAGGGTAGGGAATCCTCCGGGTGAAGGGGCGAGCCTTCGCCCACTCCAAAATGGTCACCCCATAGCCGACGCTAGGTTGGGCGCGGCACCGCCGGGAGAGACAGTGTGTGTTGCTTTCAGAGTATGGGTATGGCGCCTTCGGCGCCGCCAGTTGGTTCAGTAGACCTGCCAACGATTTTTCGCTTCGCGCCGAGGTGGTGGTCCAGCGTCTCGAGTAGGTCACTTCCCGTCCCCGTATGAGCATGTATGTCTGGAACCCTTATCAACATTACAACAACATTATCGCGTCCGTACACAGAAACAATTTAGTAGAAAGTATATATAAAATAACAATAAAATGCAAAGAAAAATAGATGAGCTATATAAAAGTTGTTATATAAATTTTTGCAAATTATTTAATTTAAGATAGCTCCGCATTAGCGCTGAACAACAGCCAGAAACGTTGGATGTGGGTCAATAAACCGGCCTGCCAGTACACAGTCCGACGTCGGCCGCAAAATGTCGACAATTCCGGCCTCTACTCACGCTGCTTTGTGTAACCAAAAACCAAATGAACAAAATATTATGTAACGGTCAAATTTGAAAGGGGTGCTATTGAGATTTATTAATACTTCACCGCAGGAATCCGGGAAACCCTAAGGTTTGTAAATATTAGGACATTGATCGGCGGACAGCCGAAAGTCGTGATTAAAAGCCACTCGGAATATAAAACGTCATCCTAGTAACCTACAAACAAACTATTAACGCATTTGAATGTCTCGAAATCTCATAACGAGCAACTGAAACTGAGCTGTACCACAAGTAATTAGCAATGCTTCAGCAGCTTAAGATTCTTATAATGTACTAGATATCATAGTATGTAATACAGGAGATGGGTAATGACAAAATCCGATTGTATAGTAGCTATCAAAACCGAAAACTAGTATTGCATGGATTGACGAAATTAAAAAATATCACAATGGCTGTGAATTTTTTCTCAATCTAGATTTTTCCGTAGCTTATACTTTTTGCAAACAATATCTATATACAATTTCCAGGCATGTTGATGAAAGAATCAGGTCTTTTCGTCCTCATTTCTGTTCACGAATTTTTGCGATTAGCGCCCCCAATAGGACAGTTTTGAAAATACGGCATCAGTTTTATTGCCAATCGAGTTCGCTCGACGAGGTGGCTTACAAAATTGGCAAATTTTATGACAATTTATTGGTTTTTTGGTTACCAATGATCCTCCTTGGTACCCAAAATTTCGAAAAAATTCCCGATAAACTTATAGACCATTCCAACCGAATTGTCGTGCTAGATCGAAAGGCTTAAAAGATTATTGAATCGATTAACGGGTTACGGCACTGCGAAATCTTGAGTTTAAGCGTTGGACTAAGCCTAGGATTAAATCGATAGTCCATGCGTTGGCTCAGGTGATTTGATTTCTAAGTTCCACTGGAATGAGGTCATCAAGGCATGATATTATATATATTTATCGAGATAATTTTATTCTAAAATTTTGAGGACCCAGATCAATCAATCCAGGACTTGAAAAATTTTAGTACCAGTTATAATATTTTAGCACCAAATTAATTTTTTTATAAAAGGATCGAAATGAATGTTTAGTGAACCATCTTGTTGAGGGAAGTCCAATGGCGCTAAAATTGTCGCTGTATCTTCGAATTTTATCAATTCCCGGCTGCAAAGGTTGCATATTGGCACCGCAAGTTGCACCAATTTGAAGATGTCGGCTTGACGCTATCTGCAAGCAGCAAGTAACGGTGTTCAACCATCTACAGTTTGTTACAATTACCATGTCAGCTCTCAAAGAGTTTTTAACCGATTCACGCAAATTAATGTGAACACTGCATTACTCATACATGTCCATACATCCATTGTTCCGCTATATAGTGGACAAACAATGTTGAAAATTGAAACATTAACATACCTTTCCACTGTATTTGGGAAGTTTGAAAAACTGGTTTCCAATTGCGATAATAGCCATCCTGTCTTTTTTGAATTTTGTAAAATTATGCCTAACTTTGAGAATTTACCCATTTTAATCAAGCATAAATGCTTATATTATAGGTGGGCCCATGTCAATTTTAGGGGCCGAAGTATAATTCATGCCATGCCGTTTTTAGCCTAAGCTTAGGCGTCTATATGATCAATGTACTAAGCCTAATCCTACGTCGGGGGGCTGCCGCCCCTGAAACCTCCGCTCTAAGCTGTTCTTTTTCTAGCGTTATAACGTCTGGCCCCATGGGCCATGAGTTGACATGGGCCTGACATGTGCCTATGGCCTGGCTTTGTTAAGCGGCGGTTAGATGGTTCCAGAGGGACGGAATAGGTGCAGAAGGTGGTAGATTTCTGGAAATGCTACAATTAGTCATAAGTTGTTGCAATTTTCTATCATTTACACAATAATGTACTCATTATGGCTAAAATTCTCAAATTATCCTCGTGCTTGCAGCGAGGAAAAGTTAAATATAGCTTAGTGAACTTCGTCTATAGGGATAACCCCGACTTTCTACGGTTTAAATATGATATATTATTTGGGCAATGCAACTACCCTATAAATGACAATTCTATCTGATTTTGTCAGTAAGAGCACACTTTACTAAATGAGTTGCTTTGATAGCGTACAGAATTCATTATGAAGTCATGTGCAAGCATTCGCGCTTCGTAGCTTGTACAATTATCAATAATGAAGAGAAAAGTTCTATCAGCCATATATTTATAACCGAAAAAATTTGACACGGCGTTATATACCGTTTTTGGTGGTTTGTTCCCAAAATAATAAATTTTTCAGCCCGTTTACATTTGCTTTTAGGCTTGCCCACTGGAGATTTAAGCGATTTTCAGGCGGCAGACTTTTCAATAAAAAGTTCCAAATCTTTGTGTATACTTACCCACTTATCTCAAACTATGCATCTGAAAGCGAGAACATCCGAGACTAGCTGCTAGTCGTCACACATTTTGTTGGTGCCTAATTTTAACGTCTAAGGTATTTTTTCTTTGCACTGTTTGTTACGCTGTTGCATTCTCATTTATGTGAACACATCGATGACCGTAATTGCCGTACTGTACTAAAAAGCCATTTATTAATTATATCATAGAATAATATATATTGGTACGTATGAAACAAATTTACCGCATATAACTTATCTACATCAACTATATTAGCTGAAATGCAGCAAAATAAGCCGAAATACATGCGAATTAAAAACCTATTGAATGTAACTTAGGCTTTTAGCACGCATTAAGGTTTAAGCCTCTAACAGTTGGATAACGTCATACTGTTCATTGGGCAAAATTAAGAAAATCTTTATCTTAATATAAAATTATTAGCACGTGCATTTAATCCTTTCAACAATAATAGCATAACGCGGCCAAATTGACCCGGCGTACGTCGCGAAGCATTAAGCAAACAATATTTATTGTGTATTGTACGTTTGCATAAGCGTTGTTCTACGATCGTATTGTGAGGTTCTTTATGGAAGCAAGCAACTGGTCCTATATACCTGAATGACTAATGTACGAGGCTCGACACGAACGCTCCAGGTTCAATTCACCGACACGGCAAATGTTTTTCATCATTGTATGAAAAAACCATTAGTTCATGTCCAAAAGGGTTAATGAAAAATACCGTAGAACGCCAGCACACATGAAGTGATTAAGTAGTTTGTTTCATTTTCAAGCAAACGTTATTGTGTTCTACCTAAATTATTCAATTTGATGCATGGATTAAAATTGGAACTTATATATAGCACGAGGTGATGAAAAATCCAGTCTAATCATTGTAAAATCAGTACCTTATAAACGTTATGACATATTTGGGGAGGCCAAAGCTTTAGTCTTTAGAATAAATGTATCTAACAAATCGATAGTCCTAATTATCACACGATTCTACTAAACTAGTCGAAGGTTAATTCAGCAGATACAACAACAACATAACTTAAGTAACCAATAGAAAAATAAAAACAATCAGCAATGAACATATTTAACGACGGGAAGCATTTGATAGATGCTTTCTCCATAAATCGTAAGCTTTGTGAAAAAGATTTCTGCAATATGCCCAAGATGTTTTCGTAGTTCTAAAATGACGTTTGAATAAAAAAATCGCAAGTGTCCAAATTGTGTCAACATAAACAACGTATAATATATATACACAGATAAATATACATCATGATATGTTGGTTACATAAACGTTGCAAGCATTAAATCTAAATAAAGTAATTGTGATTTAAAACGTCCACACAATAGAGTGAACGCGAAATACGTTTTAAATCGCAATTTCTGATCAAGGTTTTATGTAACTACCATTTCCAGGTTCAGTTGAGGTATTGTTTGGCGGAATCTAGGAAGATTCATTTCCAAATTGCAAAATTAAAAGTAGTCATTTGGAGCTTATTTTTTCGTAAACATCTGCATTACTTTGTTAAAATGTTACGAATTAATATGAAGAAATTCGCAAACTATAAAATATTGTGAGACAACAAAATACTGCTAAAATTGAGCCTAATTTAATTGCAAATTTTTTGCCGTTTTCAAAAATTGAACTAGCGAAGTCCACAGCTTTCCAGATAAAAGGTACATGCTCTTAAAATTTATAAAATACAGAATACCAAATACGTTCGCTAGCTCGACGTGGGTAAGTAGGTGACTTAACATATACTATCACTTTACTTGATTCTGGTTCACGCTTTTTATGGCAATAGCTAAGACACGAAATCTCGGCAGTGTCATTCTCGAAGGAAGTTTTGCGATTATTGAGTGCTTTTGAATTCAGAGTGTTTTACAATTGTAGAACTTTTTCGTATGATGTTTATATCATTAACCACTCATCTAATCCCAGTGTTATATGGGTTGTTTGACAAGGTAAAGGCGTACATCAAGGCCCCATTTTGTTTAAATAGTAAAAATCTCGGCAGTGTCATTCTCGAAATGGGTTTTGCGATTTTTGAATATTTTTAGGTTCGGTGTGGTTTACGACTGTAGAGCCTTTTTGGTATGATGTTTATGATATTGACCACTCATCTGATCCTGGTGTTATATGGGTTGTTTGACAATGCACAGACGTACATCAAGGCCCTGTTTTGTTTAAATATTTAAAATCTCGACAGTGGCATTCTCGAAGGAAGTTTTGCGATTTTTGAGTATTTTTAGATTCGGTGTGTTGTTTTACGATTTTAGAGCCTTTTCGTATGATGTTTATGATATCATTGACCACACATCTGATCCTGGTGTTAAGGTAAAGGCGTACATCAAGGCCCCATTTTGTTTAAATAGTAAAAATCTCGGCAGTGTCATTCTCGAAATGGGTTTTGCGATTTTTGAATATTTTTAGGTTCGGTGTGGTTTACGACTGTAGAGCCTTTTTGGTATGATGTTTATGATATTGACCACTCATCTGATCCTGGTGTTATATGGGTTTTTTGACAATGCACAGACGTACATCAAGGCCCTGTTTTGTTTAAATATTTAAAATCTCGACAGTGGCATTCTCGAAGGAAGTTTTGCGATTTTTGAGTATTTTTAGATTCGGTGTGTTGTTTTACGATTTTAGAGCCTTTTCGTATGATGTTTATGATATCATTGACCACACATCTGATCCTGGTGTTATATGGGTTGTTTGAAAAGGCAAAGGCGTACATCAAGGCCCCATTTCGTTTAAATAGTTAAAATATCGGCAGTGTCATTCTCGAAGGAAGTTTTGCGAATTTTGAGTATTTTTAGATTCGGTGTGATGTTTTCCGACTGTAGAGCCTTTTCGTATAATGTTTATGATATTCCTGGTGTCATATGGGTTGTTTGACAATCGAAAGGCGTACATCAAGGCCCCTTTAAACAGTTAAACATGAAATAGTTAAAAATAATATTTGTAATGGACGAACATGCCGATTGATAAATATGTAATCTGTTCGCTTTATACTTGTCCACTTAATCAAAATCAATGTAATAGCTGTATAATGTTCAGTGATGCTAGTAACCAACGGTTTCAACGCAACATTAGTGAACTGATGGTTGCGCCATTTATACATGTTTTAGTTATTATCATTACTTGACAAATGTATACCGCGCTACATATCCATGAGCTTCCAGGTAATATTGTTCGCCATGTTTTAAAATGAGCTCCGCCGTAAATACTACGCAAATATGTTAAAAATTCATCTGTTTTAATAGTTTAAAACCGAACGAAATGGAATACGTTATGTTCTGAGCCACGTGGATAGACGTTGAAATGTTACATCAATACAATGGATTCTATCTTGGTATATATTGAAGAATATGCAAAACCATCAACAAAACTAGTGTATATTAAGAAAATAAAACGTAACATAGTACGTAACAGTAACGTTTTAAACTATAAAATAGCAAATAAGCGTACACATATTGATAATGTGGTCGAGTGCAATAGGTTGAACGGAAAAATTGCAAAAAACAAATTACTGCTTAATTGGTACTACTCCATAGAGTAATCGTTAAGCATTTTTTACAATAACTATAAGAACGGTTAGACAAGTCATTTTCCTTCCAAACCTATCGTCAAAACCAGCACGGCAGAAGCTGCAATAATAAAGTTCACACAGAAAAGGAATCCGTCATACCGGAGAGTGAGGGACCGACTAACAGGTCAGCTCAACTTATGTCATGAAGACTAATATATATCTACGTTTCTTGAGATGCTATCATCACCAGCTGGTTTTTCTCCGAATTCAAATATACTTGAGGTTACTATATATCAATTCAGTCGAAATTTGATCATAATTACTTTACCTAACACAAGATTAGCACTCAGAATAATAATATCTGCAAATAATCAGTACTTTCATTTGTAACATTGAAATTGATCATCTAAAAAGTCCAGGAACTGACAGAAATTTTCATTTAATACGTAAGTACTTGGTCACTGCTTAAACATGCATTTGTTTTGGCTTTTACGAAACGAACTGTAAAATCATAGAAACTTTCGATTAATATGCCCAACTTTCCCTGGAGGACAAGGCAGTCAAAAAACTGTTAATCCAAATCTGCGTATAAAATGAGTTGCTGCAAGTACAGTTTTTCACAACACTACTTTGCGTTTTCTTATTAGTTTGCGTTTCTTGAGATGAGTTCACACGTTCAAACGTTTTGCTCAAAATTTTAGCTTAAGCTTTAAATAAATTTTGAAGCATTATGAAAATAAGCATGTGAAAGTTAAAATGAAAGTTTTAGTTCAAAATTAGAACAAAAACTGAGAACGTGCGAACGGACCTTAAGTCGTTCAAGTTGAAATCGACTGTTCAACTGTTGAGTCAGATTGTTTTGAAAACGAGCCGCTTCCAATGTTCCGACCACCACCGACACAGTCTTTAGAAATGATCGCTTCAGCGCTATCGGTGTTAGCTGTTTTATAGACAAGTAACTTTTGTTCAAAATAAGCTTCCGATATAGCGCCAACAAAACGACATCCAAACACCGCCAGTACAATCGCAACAATCATTTCAATAAGGCTGAAAACTGCCAGAACGACATCAGCTCCAATCGACTCATCTTCACGCACAAACGACAATTTATCCGTCACCGGAAAACTGATCGGAATTGTAACCATAAGACCTTAATACATATATACAAAATAAATATCACAAATATATGTGGAAACATATAACGGTGAGACTTGAACTAAAATCCAAGAATATAGTAAATAATATTAAATCAATTTTAATAACGTATATTTAAATGTATTTTCCTCAGAAGGTGACAATCAGGACGTGGACCAACAAAATTAAGAATATTCGTGTAACAAACGTGTACTTTCTGAGATTCAAAACATTTTAAATTTAAGCATGAAAAAATAAGTTATTTGACCACTGTTTGGTTACGGGGTGAATTTGTGCGGTAGCTAAAATTTGACACATCTGTGATGTCTTTCCGTAGTTGTAGATATTGTAGTGAAAATTAATACATTAAATGTTTGCGGTCCACTGAAATGAAATCGGTTGACCTGTACCATTCTTGTTTCTCAATAGAGGCGCCCCGGTGTTAATTAAAAAAAAATAATCGTGTTGTTTGCAACACAGTCATATTTTAATTTAATTATAACTGATGATCGCTACTTATCTACGGAACCCACGATATGACGGTTTAACAGCGTAAAACAGTATTGAATTGGGCTCTGTTCGGGCTCTGTTCGTGACATAAAATAAATTAAGAAAATGTTTATATAAGTTTTTCTTATATGTGTGGATATTATTGTGACCGCTCTGACATTTTATACACGTTGTGACTTATTATATTAAAAGTGTAGTTTTTCCACCGTGGTCAGCTCTAATACAGCAAGAATTCATTTTTCTAGCCACCGCTGCAGTCTGCTCACCCAATAACACAAAGAACGACAAACGTCACAGGTATATGCTGCTTCAACAGTAATAAAACATAAAGGTTGATATCCAATTTACTGAGGATCATAATATGATAGAATTGTTTTTACTAAATAACATGATAATATTAAATGCTAGTATTTGAAATAAACATGAATGCTAGGTTTTACTAATAAACATGAATAATAATAAACGCCTAGTATTTTAAATTACGCCGATTTTCTGGTTTCAAATGGTAGTTTTATCATGTCAAACGGTAAGCCTTTTTAAGTACATTTACCTCATACTTATTGTGACTAAATATTAATATATTCGACTTTGGTGTTTTTGGCTTGGTGATGAAAAGATTTCACAGAATCATTGCTTCAGCGAATTAGAGCAATATCTCGTACAACACTGACAAGCTAATGTTCCAGTGGTGAACTTACCAATTACAAACGAAGGTATCGCCAAAACTGACGCAATAGCATTCATGATATAAGTTGCCATTAGTGTACACCAGTGGAACCGCTTTGTGGCGACAATTCCAGTAAGACCAGTGACGAAAACGTACGTTCCAAAAACAAGCTCCAATCCTACAGCCCAAGTCTGTTTCATAAGAAGCCGACTTAGGCCAAGACAAAACAAAGTAATTCCAAGCAAGGCTTGTATGATGGAAGCGATTCGAACGCTCTTCCAGGATACAAACCCATCACTAATCGTAATCATCGGATGTACTATTTTTGGTGTGTTTTGTTTTTGATCCTCACGTATCAAGTAGCCGTTCATACCCTTTGATCCGTAACTGGGAATAAACCCATTCGTATTCGGGAAATTGGGTTTGTTTGGATCGGGCGCAGCCCTGATTTCAACTGATTGACCGTGGACGCCATTGGCATTCGGATTATCCAAAACGCTACCATAAAGACCAATCTAAAGCATATTTGCAACAATTGAGCCATTAGTTTTTTCACAAATGCCACATATCGTCGTTGTGTTGCATACTGATTTCTAAATAGCTTTTCTAACTATTTTTGTTTGCATTATTGCTATTTTATATCTACTTTCTATTCAACTGTATGTGTATGTTTGCTTAGACGCTGTTGTAATATTGGTAAGGGTACCAGCCATGCATGTTCATAGTGGGCTGGGTGTTACTCACCCGAGGGGCCAGACTCTTTCCTCTGCGTGACACGCAGACCTTTTGACAGGACCGCTGGACCACGTTGCGTCGCCGCAGGCACCCAACTCAGAGGCGCCCAATGCGCCACGCCCCCGCTCCCCCGGCGGGGCAGCACCCCTTCCCTGCAGAGGCGGTAGGCAGAAGAATCACCCCCTTTCAACGAAGAATCCGCTACCACCCCAGGACCTTAACCTCGTACATCAACCATGTATGGATGGCTCCAAATATATTGTGCTTATTCAAGATGTGATTTCGCAGCGGCAATGGCTGTAATTCTTAGCTACTGATACCAGTTTAATAAAAATTAGAGCGATATTTGGGGTATCTGACGTACTTCTGAAAAAGTATGTTTTGGATGTCTTTTGTTTCAGTAACATTATGCGTTTTAAATCTAGCTAATACTTGTCATCGTGGCAACTGAAATACGCGACTCGCTCAACGAATCCCCAACAGTACCGTAAAATTGGAGTTTAATATGTGAAAAAAGACAAAAATAACACAACCAAAAACCCATAGTCCGATATATTATTGCCTAGGTATGTAATAACAGTAACACCATATTAACCACTGCAAAATGTTGTACACAAAACGATTAGAAACTCGTTTGGAGCATTGCCATAGCTTCGACGTAGCCAAAAGAAGTAAGGCATAAATAGCATCCTGTATATATTTTAGCTACAAAATAGAACTACAGGTTATCCTCCTTTTCTATAAAGATGTGGATTTGATACAAAAATTGCGTATTTTGTCGAATTTAGGGCACTGACAGCATAACAGTAGTTGTGAATACACATAAGACGTGTTGTAGTCGACGATTAAATCGATTTTTGTAGTAATGCTAAACTGTAAAAATTCGTGGTGGATCAGACTCTGTGCTATTTAACATTCGACGAGCTATGCTTTGTAATCAGTCGCGGAAAACTGAGGGGGCGAGAGGGTGCCAACACGCCTCAAGAAAAAATTTGTCTCCATGCAGCGCCTTACAGTAGTTGAGGAGCAAACATATAGGTATATAATACAGCACATAACTATATACTTGTTCAACAGGACACTAAATTTAGTGTTAGAAAATATAACCAATAAGGTTTTCATTGAATCTACGCTGCAAAGCAACGTGTGAATGAAAAATAATACGAAAAATGACTATGTGGGAAGAACGTTGATACGCTTTGCTGTATTAGACGTTCACGTTTATCAGATACTGTTTCCGCTGCTACAGATCGTGTCTCAACAAAGAAATCATATTTATTATTAAGAAAATGAAAATCAGTGTAATTAATTTCGAATTACACTGGAACTGGACAGTTACTAGCCCTCCATAAAATTCCACACATTCCGCTGGGTTGTACAGCTGCCTGCGCTGATATGTAAGCAACAGCAATAGTAGCACACCGCATTCTGTGTTGAAGTATGAAATAACTGTGTTAAGAACTTTCAGTTATAGCGCACAAAAATATAGGACCCATGATACACCGAAGTTCTCAGACAATGCAAATTTACAAGCATCTGAATTTGAAAAAGTATACGCCCTTACAAAAATTGTGGAACTACAGTGGATCCAAAGTCATTTTGGGCCATGAATGCGTTTAAGACTTAGTAGGTTTTGCATAAATAACATGTATAGCTTTGGGTTGTAGTATATCTATTTAACCTTATGTGTTTCAAACATCTGTTTATCAGTTGCGGATACTGTTCTGGATTTGCTTAAGCATTTGCGCTTAATTGTTGTGAAGGCAATGCAAATATAAGTGGAAGTCCAATTCACGAACGCGTATCATTGTGGTACAAGCAATCAGTTGTAATTACGTCGTGTCTGCAATTTCTTCGGAGGATGCTGCAAAAGTACAGTATTTGCTCATAAACACTCCACTCAACGATCTGTACGATGTGGTACGCGAATAATTAGTCAACCATTGTGAGAGGTTGCGGAACGACGTTTGAAACGATTTCGGTCCTTCTTAAACAGCCGACCCCATATATATTCCGGATTTTTTTCCACTAACATCTACCACACAGCGTTTTTATGGGGGTGGCTGACGCCCCGTCACTTGCCCGCGAATACATGCCGTTCCTGCTAACCGGGCTATGGAGGTGACAATGCAACCTGTAAATGTTTTGTCGGTACACTTGATGGATACGGTGCCGGAAATGTGATAATCACAATTACGGTTCTCGCGATAAAAATAAATGCAGGAACTACTGCAAGATATGCCCCAGAAAAGGGTTAAACTAAAACCGTTTTGATTTGGGCGTTAAAATGTTTAGCCTATTTAAATGAAATGGAGATATCGTCTTGAATTGAATATACAAGAATATGTTTAACTCAAATTAACCTTACACCAAAAATGTTGTTTAAAATGGGCTAATGAAGTTTACCAATACGACTACTATATAATATTGCACTTGCAAAATGAAACAAAATCATAAAACACGTCTTGTTCATTAAAATTAATTCATTTTGCAAGTGAAATTTGCAACTCAGTGTAGGCTTCTTTTGAAATGGCATTTTTAGTTACAATTTAGTTTTGGGCGAAAACTCATTTGGGAACCCGCTGATCTAATATGACTTCTTCCTGGAAGCGACAAATTTAATCAGAAAACAGTATCTAATGGCATCGCTTCCATGCAATTGTAATTCTATTCTCACATATCACAATAATACTGGGAGTTGTCACAATGCATATTGATTTCAACTTCACATGAAGAAGAGACTCAGAAGGGGAGGGTTAGGTTTCCCTACCCACCTTCAGATCTCATGCTGGATAAGCAGGCCCTTCGTTCTTACCCCACTCCCCAGAAAATAAAGTCAGATTGCGTTTTCAAGATAAAATGAGCTTTTGTAGCTGAGGAATGAGGCTTTATTGCTTGTTTTACCTTAGCTCGCCCCAGATGCTTTATCGTAGCTTGATCCTAGTTGTGATGTATCTTAGCTAGCTTCAGATGCATCTTATCTTAACTCCCCCAAGAGGTGTTTTACATTAGTGGACACCTCCAGATGTGACTAACCGTAGCTTGCCTTCCAGACGTCTTTTATTTTATGCCCCGCTTCACCTACACGTTTCACCTAAATTTTCCCCGCCCCAGATCCGAAATCGTTCTCGGGTTCCTGGACTCGAGATAGTACAAATTTAATGTTACGAAATCTTATAATAAATAATATTATACAAATGCAATATTATATATTACCTATACATAGATAAACACGTATAAAATGTTATTTCAATATTCTTAAAAACTACAAGATCATAGGCTAACTAACCCCTCCGTAAAGACTTGTTCCAGAATAAATGTGATTCAGCGGTTCGTGCAGTATAGGATTGTTTGGCGGCAATGGAGCTAATTCGTTGGATTTACCATTGGATCGACCACCACTTGGCAGCATAGCTCCGTTACTGCTTACTTTGTTTGAATTGGATTGCTGCTGAAGTTTGTTTGGGTCCAATGATTTTGGATAGTTGAACTGTTTGTTGTTGCCGTTGCTGCCACTGTTGACCACTTTATGGGAATTGCTGGTAACAAATTTGTTAGTTCCAGTTGAGGATTGAGGCTGATTATTGCTAGTTGTCCCATGCACAGCATCATCCGAAATGCGAACACGGTTTAGGTTCGGACTACCGCTTTTCGTCGGAAGTTGTTTGGGAGCGTTGTTTATGATGTAACTGGTATTGTTGTTGGCCATAGGTGCATTGATCTCCGGAGTCGCCTTTTTTGGTTTAAGTGTATTGCCGCCAGAATTGTGCATTTGCGGTGGGCGATAATAAGTACCATATGGATTCATGGATCCTGCCCAGTGGCCATTGACAGCAACAACAGCCGGAGCTGCGACAGGACCCTGGGCTACACCAGGAGCGTATAAGGTACCTGCAGAATTTGCCCAAATATTATGTTGCATAGTGCCATACGGATTTTCGATTTCATCTGGTCGCGCTGGCCGTGTAGGGTATCCACGTGGCGGAGGCATGACCAGGCCGCTTGTTGAAAAGCTAGGAATTCCTGTTTGATTTGCGCTGTTTAAGGCAGGCTTCTTTAGGTCAAGTGGGAGTGAGCCTACAATTTATTTGCTTAAACCATTATTTTCGCTGTCGAATAGAAGTTTAACGGCCAGTAATTAGCCTTTATCATAACAAGCTTTACAAGCTGTGACATAATTTCACAAACATTAACCGATACAAACGCACAAACAATACATATAATTTTCATACACATGTTGGTGTATTTGATCGAAACTATTCGGTACAAGGTTTGAAACTGTAACTTTCACACTGTGCTGAATCCTACAATTGGTTTTATCGATATAATGCAGTAAAACAATTAATGATGATCAACAGAAATTTTTGGATAATTCGGGAAATCGTTTTGCCTTATATAAGTCATACTGTGCGATATAACGTAAGGAAGTTTCAAGATCACTAACAAACTAAGTTATATAAGGTCTAGGGAACTGCAGCTTCCGAGCAAAGGCGTATATAATACTTTCCAAAATAGCAAGCAACACCAATCACTGTTACTTTTAATGAAAGTTGCATATTTTGCTATTCTTATCACAAAGGTACTGTTTGCCACGTGTGTCAATGTTAATTTTGCGATCTCGGGTTTTACTTGCTTCTCTAACTGTTACCCAACATGTACAGTGTGATGCTGCATTTTGATGATATATTTCATACAGTCCCATTGTTCGGCTACGTAAAAAATTATATTCACGAATACTTTTGTCTCCTGGTCACTCCGCTTTGCAACGGTTGACATGCCGTTAATATATCAGATATATTGCCCGTTCAGCTAATTCCAAAATTATAAATCACATTTTACTAATAAAGTAACCGCAATCTGGTCTACTGTAGCAACGGCAACTGTTAATTTGTAGTAACCAATTAGGTTGGCGCGTATAGTTTTTTATGACGACGACTGAAAATTTTACAAAGTTCTGTGGCCGTCATAGTGATGTTTATGATCTGGTATTTTTGTCAACCAAATGTTAGCCTAACTTTAAAGCAGTAGCCTGACGTTACTGCTACACCGCAGAGTGTCGCTCCAGCGTACCCTAAGGTACGATCATGTGATTTTCGGCAAATTAAAATAAGCACTGTTCACAAAATTTGCATTTAATAAACATTTTTCCCAACAACTTTGAATATTTTATATCCATTGGATCAAACCTGTCCATGCAATGAATGGTTTAAAATTTTTTGAACTCCTTGTTTCATTGAGATAGTAGCAGTGAGCTTAGCTATATGATCTAGTAGTGTCAACATTTTACGCCAACAATGTTGTAAGTCAAGTGGCGAATCGCCATAAAATTTTAGCCTTCGCTTAGCGCAATATTCCTAACGTATGCTTCAATTTAAACACTGACGAACGAGACAAGTCCTTCC
The DNA here is from genome assembly GCA_030248225.1 of Trileptium ribeirensis. NCBI lineage: Eukaryota > Metazoa > Nematoda > Enoplea > Enoplida > Thoracostomopsidae > Trileptium > Trileptium ribeirensis. Next base: position 16,057 of record JASANE010012190.1, on the reverse strand, counting down.
CTGCCTTTTAGTGACCCGATGATATTTTCCGCATAGCTAGATTTCGATTTAACGATCCTTATTATAAGACTGCTGACTACAATCTATTGTCAGCCAAACATGGTACTGTACATGCAAAAATACACCGTACACCGTTACCCAAACATTGCACGCCGTAAGTTTCCGTCACAACTCGATCAGAATACCTATGGAAAAAAATTTGATTAACTTTAATCGAGCCCGGCTCTGATAAAGTGTGTTCTTTTTTCAAAACTGAATACATAAACTCGAAACGAGAATTGTGATTGCTGCCTGTTACACACATTTGCTTAAGCATAGGACTTCTGCTGGATCGTGGTTTACAGACACCCGCAAACAATAGCCAAAAATGATAGTTGAAGAAAAAACCGAATAAACGAAGATATCTCCAATTGATTTCACACAGTCCATATACGTCATACTGTGCCTATCGAAATATCCGTAATCGAATATATCGCACTATAGGTTTAAATGTTATTTGTATCAAACTTTTTCAGAATCTTATGTTTTGTTGAAATAAATTAGTTGTTTTGCGTGTACAGCGGCAATAAATCAATGTACTATTTCAGTAGGGATTAAATGTATAAAAATGGTTAATAGATGAGATTAAATATTTTTCGTGTACATGTGCTTGCAATTTAACTCTTTTCTTCACTTATTGACTCAGTTGTCGCAGCATGCATTGAGCGGTAAGTTAATTGATGAGTGTGTAGTTCGGCGTGTGTTTATATGAGCGTTGTTGTTCGTTCGCGTTGCCTAGTTCGTTAAGGAACCTAGAAACATCTCCAAAATAGCGTAATAGCTAGCGTACAAATGTTGCACCCGGATGACCTAGGTTCAATCCGGGGGCAAAGCAAAAGTGTGCTCAAAATCGTACAAATTAAACTTCGCTGTAAGGAGTAAAGTGGTAATCCAAATTTAGACTCGAATAACCATTTCTTTCGTATAATGACACATTTGTTCCCGCGTACATTAGGCACCAAGTTTGTCGTTCGGCGTGAGTTTGCACATACGCTGTTGCTGGTTTTCCTCGTGAGGTTCCTTAATTAACCTAATAGCATCTAATAAGTAACGTAGTTGCTAGCGTAAACTATTTGACCTCGAGCGATCTAGGTGCAATCCACGGCTGGAGCAAAAGTTTGTTCGCTTTTGTACAAGCGATGCTATGGTTTAAAAACGAAAGTATTAAGGGCATTTCGTCAGGTAGCTTGGTTACAATAGGGCTTTATACTGAAGGCTGTGGTCAAAAAATTCATATTAAGATGTTAAAATGTGGTACCAAAATTAACCTTCAATAACTTTTTCAATTGATTTCAATAAGTGTATTAATTTTGACTAAAATTGATGTCTAGTTATGTTATAAATTTCAATTTTTGATTTACTACGGGAAAAGATATAGGAAACCTATACTTATATTTAACTTATACTTGTGTTTAAGCTTGATTTAACATATAATTTAACTAGTTAAATAATGTGTGCAGGAACATTGTGGAGCACGAGAAATCATTTATAAAATGTAGGAAATATGTTTTTGCCTGCAACCTATCCACGGCAGGGTTAGATCATAGGCTTACCTACATTTACCTGCTCTTATCCTTGACCGGGCTAAACCATACGCTTTTAGCAATATACTTGTGGAGCACGAGAAATCATTTATAAAATGTAGGAAATATGTTTTTGCCTGCAACCTATCCACGGCAGGGTTAGATCATAGGCTTACCTACATTTACCTGCTCTTATCCTTGACCGGGCTAAACCATACGCTTTTAGCAATATACTTATACTTTAACTCAACCAATTAAAATATTGCTCTAAAACGAGAAACATGAAAATATAACAAATATGTTTAAACTATAAATTCACCAAATGGTTCACGCTTCGTCGAATTAATTCTATTTATTACATATTATAATCAAACAAAAAATGTATGTACTACAAAATGAAAACTGATTCTATAATTTAAACGCAAAAAAGATCACATTTCACATCAATTAATAAATAATATATATGATCAACGATCAGCACTATTAGTTTACGAACAGTTTTATAACGCATACAAAAAAACGTTTACAGAGTTTAGTACTGCTACAAGTAATTTTTGTTGCATCGTGGAATTTTGTCTTTTCATAGTTTGAAGTTAAGTAGTCGTTAACCTCACTCTATAAATGTATTATATAGATATATAAATAATTGCCATCACAAATTAAATCAAAAATTTCAAATGAACGCTGCGGTGTTGATTTGTGCTTTTTCTACTGTGACAATGGCATAACTATAATTATTATAATTTTAGGAAACTGTCAATTCGTGTAATTATTTTTAATTCTGGTCTGGTTGTAAAAAATGAAAATGGCTAGATTCACAGCTATCGGAAAAGTACACGACTAATTTTTGGCTTATATTTCAAACGTCTAATTTTCATTTCTATGTTGCCGGAGAAATCATCATAGACGTGTCACGAATAGTGCAAAGGATTAACAAAACAATCGCCTAAGTTAATCATAAATTCTTTGAAATCTAGAAAAAACAATTATTTCAGTCAATTTTGTGACTATATAGTAGCTTTTTTGCATGCTTTCGTGAAATGTTCGAATCCAGGTTCCAGTTAAGTGAACTGTGGTTAGCCTAATAAGTTAATCGCGTCGTGGACATTAAGAAGCTATCGTTTGCACTGCCAATTTTATCGTTAGTTTTGAAGCTTGAAATGCAGGGAATGTTAAGTGAACTTTCCATACCTAAGAAACTCAGAGCAGCTATTGTCAAAATTTCATTGTCATTGTCAGAGCATTGCCAAAATTTCAGAAACAACTTCATTTTACAGAAGAAACTCTGGCAAATCTGCACTCTACGTCGCCGAGACGACAGCAGCAAACATATGCTGGCCACAGAGTACGGATACAGACATAGCTGGAGTCTGCAAAATACCAGTTATCACGGCGAAGACCACTTGCCGGACACTCAAAACTTTATGTCATGAACAGAATCAAACAAAGGATATAGCTATCATACAATACCAGTATTATCGTAGAGCAATCAATAAGTAAACCAACACAGTGTAGTGTGTTAGTAGGTATAATGCGGCGTTCACGATATAATGTCCCCAACGTTTGGAACGTATGTACACCACACAGTGTTAGGCACACTGTTGACAACAAGGTGTCTTAGACACCCCATGTTTTTAATAAAATTTTTCAGATGTAGCTAGTTACGCGTATTACCACTTCTCGATAGTGTCAGGCACACCGTGTCTTCTGGCAGTTTTATTGACAGTGTTCGCAATTATTTGAGCAATGTTCATATGTGCTAGATACAAATATCGCAAATTTAGAAAAAATTAAACAGGACAGTTGACTAATAAACCGCATTAGCTACAGACGGTGTCCGTTATAGTTAACTCGCGCCAAATTGGTAGCTAGGGTGTGTACGACACTGTCAATAAAAATATATATAGTAGAGAGGGGTGTGTGGTACACCCTCGGCAATTAATTTACGGCATGATTGTCACCCTGACGTTCTATACGGTAGGGTCACAACTACAGGGGGACAAAAGTTCCAAACAGCAGGGACATTATAACGTGAACGCAGCATAGGTATGTGTTTTGTCTGTGAAATGGAATATTCCAACAAACGATTATTTGAGCAAAGTGCTGTCTTAATGTCATCACCGTTGTTCAGTAGTAACTTAATAAGATAGTTATGCTGCAATTTATGTCGTGAATTTTATGACATAAGCTTAAACGTACAAAGAAACAGTAATTATCGCACATCCATTTATAAGATAAATTGCTATTGCATATAACACCTTAGCTATGTATGTCTATTATTTGTGTCCATCGAGTATAAACAATTGTTGAACTTTATTATGTAGCGAATGAGAAATCCGAACACAATTAGTCAGGGCTGACGTCCTGATTAGTAAACAAGGTTTTGATAATGTTTATTGAATTTGCTTCGGGATTTGAACTTTGAATTGGCAACCAAATTAAATGTCTTATAAACGACACGTCTCCCAGCCACCAGTTTATAATCCTCGGGGTCTAGCTCAATTTCGGTAACTACTTCAAAATGCGAATATGTAGGTTGTTGAAATAAAACTCTTGAAATGAGATGTCAAATCGAATCGGCGAAAACACCCACTGCGTCTGAAATGGGTCCAATGAAATAAATTTTCTTGGTCAGACCGAATCCGTTTTGCTCCGATTTCTCTATATTGTTTTAGGCACAAATTGAGTTGAGATATACATAACTGATTTAAAGCAGGCTCTTAATTTAAAAATTAGATCGCAATGCAGCTAAATAAAACACTGAATGACTCAAATAAATTTTATTGTAAAAAATGAAAAAATGTTATGCTAAACTTGTCTTTTTAGGGTAAATATAAATACGCATGTGTTTCCTCAAAACTTTTATGTTCGCAATGGGAGCAGCGGGGTCTACTACAGTAGTTTTTGATAGAATAGAATTTTTTCGAGTGCAGACATTTTCGGCTTCAATCAAGGATATTGCAATATGACATCCCACATCAAATAGCATTGAAATAGGAAATTTTTGTGGGTACATCTTCAAGATTAGAAATATAGTTTAATAATACAGGCAACGTATATTAAAAATTATCTTCCACCGACATGCTAACACTTTTGTTATAAAAAATATGATCTCCATGAAGCCCTCTTTTAAGACCTGTGGATTTTTCTTAAAGGCTTATGGTGTGAATCTCACATCAAATAATATTGAAATAGGAAATTTTTGTGGGTACATCTTCAAGATTAGAAATATAGTTTAATAATATAGGCAACGTATATTAAAAATTATCTTCCGCCGACATGCTAACACTTTTGTTATAAAAAATATGATCTCCATGAAGCCCTCTTTTGAGACCTGTGGATTTTTCTTGAAGCCTTAAGGTGTGCATCTCACATCAAATAGCATTGAAATAGGAAATTTTTGTGGGTACAACTTCAAGATTAGAAATATAGTTTAATAATACAGGCAACGTATATTAAAAATTATCTTCCACCGACATGCTAACACTTTTGTTATAAAAAATATGATCTCCATGAAGCCCTCTTTTAAGACCTGTGGACTTTTCTTAAAGCCTTTTTAAAGCCTTTTTAAAGTGTTTTTGAAGCGCTATGTGCTGTAACTTTTGTCTGCTTTCTTGTTCTAGGGGCTTTCATATCTTCAAAATATCCTGATGAATTTTCTTCTGATCTTGCGCCACAGGTCTGAGGACTGGTTGAACATAACTTCTGAGGTCGAAATATAACCTTACCAGTTGTACTTTTTGTCTCCAAGGTAATGCGGAAAAACCTTCCTAACATATATTTTGACCTTAATTCTTTAGCATAGCTATCTTATACAACACAGTGTGACAAAGATTAAATATTAAGACTGTTGCCATATATATATTAGAAATCTCAGCTACCGTAAACATTGTTGGACTTTAACGATACTTGAAAAAAAGAGAAACAAAAAGAAAAACATCAAGCAAAATCAGAAACATAATCCTGAGGCCTAGTTATGTAATAAGCCGCCATTATACTAGTCGCCACAAGATTATAATGCAGAAACGGGATGAAACTCGTTTCGACCGTCGGTGTCGCAGACTTCAGTTTAGACATAGCCGAAAGTAGTAAAAGGCACAACTAGGTGACTATATTTTTTGCGGCAAAATAGCATAAAAGGCCCTTTCTATCTGCATCCTTTCTATATCGCTGTGGATTGGATTTGCAACAAAAATTGCGTATTTTTCTAGAATTTAGTACACTAAACGCCCAACGATAGTTGGGAATATATGAAACGACGGAGGTTCCGTTATGTCAAATCGATATTCGATAAACCATTTTAATTTAAAATATATAAACTGTATTTATTTGAAACATGAATTACAAGACACGATTCCAACATTGTTTTTGATACTTCTATATTAATAAAACAGTTACAGCGATACATTAACGTTGTCCTCCAATAAACATGAAAAGCGCTGAAGTGAATCAAAAAATGATTTGATAATTAATTAAAACAGGAGTTGTATATGTTTCGACAGCAAGATCACCGAAAGTATATAAACGTATGAACACAGCGCGATATAAACTGAGTTATGTTGACGGGTCCAATTCATTAATTTTTTAAAATTTCAACATTCCATTCACAGAAAGTGCAAATAGCAGTTGATTTTATGCCATAAGTAATATTCTACATTATCATGATGTTTCCTTAACAATCTTATTGAAAATTTTTTTTCGAATAAGTATCAGATTATAAAGTACAAATATTTCATAATAAGCATAATATCAATAGAGCTAGGAACAAAACATATGCGCTGCACACAATACAACTTTCTTAACCTGTCAGCAATATATTTAAAACTGCTGTGATCTAACTGTGTTGAGAAATTGTAAAGATACACGAGCGATATTTCATTGGACCAGCCAGGATTCGAATCCGGATATGTAGCTTGCAAGACTATCGCGCTACCATTACACCACAGGCCCCGATCACAGCGTGTTCAGCTACGCTATATATGCTAGGGTAGTGAGATGCTACAAAACTACAGACGATTTATATATTACACAGGTTTTATCCAGGGTCTTTCTTTCGGCTTCTGCTTGAATCAATAAAGCATTTTAATTTAAAGTCCTCATTTTATATTGGACAAATATTAAGAAGGCAATTACAGTAACTTAGACGACATGTACAAATGATTTGACGTCTATGTACGTATTTTAAGACGATGTTATTTCAGAACATTATTTAATGTAATAAAATAACGGAACATGATATTCTTCATACGTTGTTTTCGGCATCGTCTTAAGATCATTCCCACTATCGTTCATCACTAAACATAATATGTTAGTTGTGTAGTGTTTGTGTTGTTGTGATTTAAGAGTGCCAGGAATTTTTAAGTATTGAAGCAACAGTTCCATTATAATCCGGTAGCTTGTGTACGGGGTACGAAACGTATGTAAAACTTCGTTTCTTCTCCCAACTTTGATTTCATATTGCAGTATTATATACTTTGCTACGCAATGTAACTAATTAAAGTAATTATTTCTGTTGGTACTTCAATTTATTAAGCAATAGGTTGACCGATATGGTAATCAACGCTTAAAGCCTGTCCAAACAAACAAATTTAATTTTTTTCATGAACTAGTCAGTAGTGAATCGTCACATGCCGAGATTTATAACACAAACCCTACATTTACCAGAAAAAGCTTGTAACATGTTTTTTTATTTCTTGGCAATTTCGCTTTTTATATATTGTACTATTCGAATACCGCTTGCTGGTTCTAGTAAGATACGAATTGTTAGGTACACACATCTTGACACAGATCTTTGAAAAGAAATCGCTTTTTTGATCAGCTTAATTTGCTATGTACTAGTATGCTCGCTAATTTAAACGTTTCATAGATACCTATAAAACAAGCGGTCGGCCCGCTCTTTCAGGCTTGTGATTTCCACGTCCAGAAAAGTTGAAATAAATAACACATAATCATTTGTATTCTTTCCATGTGCACTTAATACCAAAAACGATGCTCACTACGCCTGTATATTTCGTGCAACATCTACTTATTGATAATAGCTGTTTGGCATACAATATATCAAGAATTATTTCATACTTCTACTTCTTGCTGGTCTCAGCTGAAGGGAGCGGTTTACCGTGGGTAGATATTTGAGTTCCGCAACAAATTACACTCAGGCGCCCTACCAGAGACCTGGGAAAGGGAATAGGGGGACAGGTGCCCGCTGAGATCGAGCCGGAGAGAACTTCCTTTGTTCTGATCCTCTCTCATCCGTCAGAAAATAAACGCAGCTTACGAATTTTACTCTGATTTTCCTGAATATTTTTCAATCTGCAAAAAAAATTTCTAATTTATATCATCCTTAGGGAGTAAACCGTACTACATATGGCAACTAAGCGCCCGATGTGTTTTATTTAATCTTGCCCCAGCCCTCCAATGAAGACCGACAACCAGCCTTACATCAATGTCTTTACACGACCTGCTTCCACTTCTCTACGTCATCTACTATTAACACATCTGGCAACCAAATTAATAGATCGATAATTATAACAAAACAAATCTCATTATTAACTAGATAATTTCTAAAAAAATCTGCGCTTAGATTATACAGTGCTATCTAGCTAATCGATGTATTACAATACATCGGCAAATAATTTCAAAATGTCGTTGAAATGACTGTGTGTCACTGCCGTCCTGACGACCGGTGGCAAAAAAACTTACCTTTGTGCTTATTGATATGGGGTTGTCGTGGTCAACTATATTGTTGCTTTAGCCACAACACAACATAGTGTTGTTTTCGAATTGATAATATACACTATGCTATTTCCTTGAACAGACGATATACGATAAATATTCTCGCTATAGGTTTAAATATGTGATAAGGCATCGACTTAGGGAGTGGTGTGGCTACGTCATGCTAGAGATTTATGTTAACAATGTTTATTCGAAGCAATTATTTTTATTAAGGATTACTGCTTTTGACAGAAATGAAATTAAGCAATGCACATTTACCTTAGGATAATATAATAAACAAAAGCGTTTTACTGCTTTCATGGATCATCAGATGATATATTAATATAGCGAAATGTAAATATGAAAAAGTTCCTATAGAAATGTGTTAAAGTATTCCCGATTCGCGCTAAATATCATACGATTCTTCAACTCATTGTCGCAATAAAATTGTTGCAATAATTGTCCAAAACCAACGTGCAACTATATACATTAGCGTCTTATAAGATAGCAACGTAGTATCGCTTGAATAGAAATTGTTAGAAGTTGTTAAAACTAAACATTGGACAGTATTAGGTCATGTAAAAATGAGTACACTTTTCACTACAAGTTATACTATCGGATATCATATAACTTGTCTAGAAGTATTTTCAATGTTCCAATTTACACAGTGTATATCCGCGGCTGTTAGGATCACCAAATACCAAATATATTTTGAAATAAATTGTCAAAAGCATTCATTAAAAACTAAATATCGTACGGAAACACAGCTTTATATATAAATGTGTGCACTTTTTTACTACAAATATAAATTGTCGTATCTCATTATGGCCTGTTTATTAGATATAAATTCTAAATGTTCCAATTTATTTGTTTAAATTTTTATTAAACTGTTTACGATTTATGAATTGCGTAAACTAATTTCTTTAAAAATAACTATAATCAGTGTGTCAAATCATTCTGTTACAACGAACAACACTGTCACGTTTTCTTTGATTTTGCCTACTGATTTGTAAATTCTCATGTATTCAGCGGAATATTATATTCGCATGGCAGTATTGTCAGATAAGATTAAAGAAATCTTCGACTTCGCAGCACTATCACAGATGTAATTCACGTAGATTTTTGTAGCAGTACTTAGATATCTCAAATACATTGCGGCCAGCCGACTTACCTTTTTATGAAAAAAGTTTTCTGCGCCAACATTAACTTTATAAACAAACGATTTTTACGAAGCAAAACATTTGATAACAATAACGTAAAGTAAAAGCTTACATGCGTTCTCATATTCAAGTCTATTAAAACAGTAAATTTTAATTTAACATCCCTAATATAGCGGGTAAAACAGTTGATCTTTGCAATATTATAGCAAATTTAGAATTGTTTCGATTTAAGAAATTGGCAACAATTTCATTTCAAATATTTCTGCAAGCAAAATGAGGGTTCAGAAAAAAACATTTTTTCTTCAGAATTCAATGATAATGTTGGTATTTTCATCATTGCTGGATTGTCACTCTGCCATAAACCAACGCGGTACTGCTATCTTATAAAGTTTGCTCTATTATAAAAATTGAGAAAATAATACCATTAAGTTATAAAACCATACATGGTCAAGGTTTGATTTCTCAGCGTGATCGGGAAGCCGGTACCGCGGAGGTTAGTTTGCCGTAGGTATGGAGTATCAAATTGTTATAAGTTCATAATTCCCCTCAATTTTGCTCAATTTTCTCCATTTTTCCTATTTTATATCCATTTTTGCTAAAATGATCCCTAATTTTTGCCAAATTATGTTTCTTTTCGATAATTTTTTCATTTTTGCAAATTTTTCCGAACGTTTGGCGCCTGCGAAGGGGGTGATGCCGCCGACTTCAAAAGGATAGTTAGACCACATGCTAAGTGAGGTTTGGCGCCTCAGACTGATACCTCCTCCCCCTCCTATCATCATGTATGATTAAAACTGAGGTATTCCAAATTGACCAATGCCATGCTTCTTCAAATTCTAAATCAGCTGTATTGCTGTTGACCAGTGTTACTTAAAATGTTGTCATAACCTGTAAAATCTGAAAGTATGCAGAGCGGTTGTTTGAGCATTTACATATGATATGGTTTTACTATATAGGTACAGGGGCGCAACACGGGGGAAGGAAGGGATTTCACTCAGGCCACCCCACCCCCACTTTACGAAAAAAGGGACCGCAATAAGCTGGCCTCCCTCATTTTCCGGTATCCCCCGGTCGCAATTTTGAGTGACGTACTGTGCTCCTGTAGGAACATATTTACAATTTCTAGCGATTGGTAACAGAAAAAATGTGCATGTTCCAGTTCAATTTTGAATCCATTATTGTCTTATAAACGGTACTGATGCTTTTCTGGGTACTACGGTACTGTATTCGTTGCGCCAATTTTTTATTAAATAAATATGTACTCTTCTCTAAGTAAACAGTCGACGACTTCAAAATTGCTCACTGCAACAGCTCGCGTCCGCAATTAATACCTGCTCGCAATCCGGGGAAACAACAGAGCCATTTTAACGTACTCGGTGGTAATAAATTCAAAGATTAGCCAGTTAATTATCGCATTATTGCTGTTATAAAACAATTTTGTATCTTGCAACAATTATCCAATTACCCTATTAAATCTTACAAATCCAATTAACGATTACCCTATTAAAGCGGTGATAGGATAACAAAATTATCTATGTTACGACAAAACCAGGATAAGTTTATCAACGAAGACAAACGACCTTTGGAGTAAAGCAAAGGTGGATATAATAAAAATATCTTTATAATGAAGTTTTCAAGTTAATCTAAACCATATTTCTGCAAACGCAGTCCGCTACACATGTTTTATACTAATCTTTAAACATTTCTTTAGATTTAATATACACGAAAAACTTTGAAGTTTTGCTAAAAGAAGCGATATATTATGTTTCAAACTTTACAAAAAATAGGAATAGAAACCCATATATGATGTCAGAAAATGCAAAAGACATTGTAAATTGCTCGCGAGGAGATGATTCAGAAAATACGTCTTTGATCCTACGCCGGTTGTATAATTATGAACTTAACATTTACACTAGTAACTTTAGTGTGCACCGCTTGGACCTATAAATTTTGCGCATACAAAAAGATGTCCTGATTTATAAAAGCTCTAAAATAGTTTTTCTTCAATTTCATAGTTGAATAAAAAGTTTTTTACAACAAATCATATTCCTCTGTTAATTAATGGTTACGACACTAATGCAGCGGCATATAACAACGGGCATACCTCAGCGAAGAATTTACATATATCTCCATTTCGCATTCTATTTGTTAAGCACGTATTAGTAAATACATGAGTTTTTCGGCACGACCAGCGATAAACAATAGCAATTTTAAGCCAAAATATGTACGAATAATTGCTGTTATCGTCCACAATATGTTAACTTCGTTGCTCGTCACTATAGTGGTGCATAGTTTTAGCGGAGGGCTGAATACTAGGCCAAGGGGTAACCAAAAATTTTGCCTGGCCTCAAATATTGCCCGTGTTTTGCTCAATTTTGCTTTAAATGTTTTATAGTTTTAAAATTTTCCACGCGTCTTGGCCTCCCCATGGGGACCGAGTTCGATAGGTTTGCGGCCTCAAGCGACCATAGAGATATATGGGTTAGGTGGATCAGACCATTTGCACTGTTTATTTTAGCCGGTTCCGCCATTTCTTGCGAGATAAGTGGGTGAAAACCACATGCTATGTTAAAATGCTATAAAATGTTGAATTAAGCTATGAGTCGACTTATTTAGAATAAGATTTTAAGTGTTTTTGTTTTAAAACTACTAAAATATGAGAAAATGGAATGACCAAAATCCTATATAACTTAATCTGCCGCTTTTAGAAGCATGATGTTGAACAACAAGTGTTTTTTTTTCTGTTTTAAAGACAGACCTAGTTTTGCTGTGTACGTATGTAATAGTTGACAGATCGGATTGAATCAAGTTTGTACGCTGCGTGTCATCTCAAGTGGGCTATATGTTGCAACGATGCCAATTTGAAACCTGTTCTTAAATATTAGATTAATATAAATAATTTTTTCAGTCAAATCTGTATGAACATTTTATAAATTATGAGTGGCATGTCTTCTTTATATCAAATGTTAGCAGATCATGAGGGATTAAATGGTGTACTTATGCATGAGTAAACTTAAGCTGCGCCGCTTACTATCCTCTTTTGTCAAAAGCAAATGCCATTCCGTCATTCACTGAATACAAATTTCATTTTTGTATAAAAGAACAGAATTTGGTCCGTTTCATATTTCATACATTATAATTTGAAAATGTTCCTGAACACATTGGTGTTAAAGCACAGGGGCCAAATTGCATTCGCTAATGGCGTTATGGAACAGAAAAATGTCGAAATTGGATACAGCTACTGATATGCCTGTTTTGTTTTCTAACAACGTTTTGTACATTGTGTCCAAAGAGGATATGTGGGGGCGCATCTTAAGTTTACTCTTGCATTATAACAGTAGTTTCATCTTAATTTAACTTTTCCGTGCATACAGTTTATGTTTATTGGACGGAATAAATAATATTTAACCGCGAATATAGTTGTACTGTAGGTGTGGTATATAGGGTGACAATTGTTTGTTGGTGTCCGTCATCTTTCGCATGTTTTATGATAACAGTAATTACTGGGCAAAATTTTAGCATGCTGTGGATGACATGCTAGACTCACTGGATGATTGTTGATCATTTAGTACTTGTTGCACCTGGTATAAAAAGTTTTCAAACATTCATGGTGCTGGTATTATTTGCGGTAAATGTTTGATGCATTGATATGATACCAGTGTCGCATTACGTGAACAATTACAATATAAAACTTGATTGACGTTGACAGTAGCGGATCCAGGATTTCACGGTGGGGGAATTCCGAGGCGCCGAACACCCTTCCTACAGATGCCACCACCTCCCCCAAGACGCCACAACATCCGCCCAATATGCCGCAGCGTCCCACCCCAAGGTCCTTTCCAGAGACACCCCAACTTCCACTCCTCGCGCCCCACCAGCACGCTACAGCCCCCCACCACCTCCCCCTCCAGAGTTGTCGCAACTTCCTCTCCTCGCAGGGCTCGCCGAGGGTGCGAAAAAAATTTCAGCATGTTAGCAAACTTTTAGATATTCATGATCCGAAGACAGTATCCGACCCATGAATCCCCTGGATACATAGTTGTAAAGCACACATAGAAGCGTACATCATGTAAATAATCCCCTTCACTACATAACAGAGGTAAGAATGGTCAGTCCGCACCTAGCAATCGAGGCCATGCATAAATTCAAACCTTTGGAATACAATCAGCCAGTCGCGTTGTTAAGAGCATAAAATCCTGCAACGGACTGATATAATTTGAAATGGGCTGAGTGTTGATGTAAGTTTTTCTATTTTAGATTCCAACGCAACCATGTGTGATCAGTATTGGAAGCCATAGTGATGGTTTAAGGCTTTATAAAAATATAAAAATAAAACTGAAATGACTACTACATTAAAAATACGTAAAACAAACCAAGGTTTTAGAGCTGTATCACAAAATTAGTGTCTGCCAGCGAAATACTAAAAATAACAGATATTTCTGAACATGTCACATGTAAAACATTTAATAAAAATTAAATAGACAGTCTCGGAATATCTTGTTCAACTTTCCTGTTATAATGTATCCGCTGTTTGGAGCTTTTGTCCTCCTATAAGTCAGCAATACCTACCCGTATAGACAGTCAGGGTGACACTCATACTGCAAATCAATTTTCGAGGGTGTACGACACATTCCTAGCTACTATATTTTTGTCTATTGTGTCGTATACACTCATACCTACCAATTTCGTGCGAATTAACTGTAACGGGAACCGTAAGTTATGTAGTTAATGTGGTTTATTAGTCAACTGGGTTGCGTAGTTTTTTAATTATCAATTTTTAGATAATAATTACGCACATTGTCAATAAAATTGTAAGAAGACAGGATGTGTGTGACACTGTCGAGAAGTGGCAATACCTGTGGCTAACTACTTTTGAAAAAATTTATAAAAACACGGGGTTGTCTAAAACACCCTTTTGTCGACAGTGCGCCCGACACTGTGTGGGTACATAGGTTCCAAACGTTGGGGCATTATAACATGAACGCCGCATTAGGGTGCGACACTGTGTCAAAAGTCTTTGCATAACCTATGTAAATTGTGTCAACTGATCCACCGGAATCAACTATGGTTGACCATTTCATTTTACACTGAAGAAACTGTAACGCAGCGCATAAGTAATATATGCGCTACGTCATGCGTTATCACAAAACATTGTATAGCTTATTCATTATAGTTTTTCAATTCAAAAAGTAGGATAAGAATAAAAGGTGGATGCTATCATGAAGTTGAACAAGATATTCCGAGACTGTCTATTTAATTTTTATTAAATGTTTTACATGTGACTACTTCAGAAATATATTTATTTTAGTATTTCGCTGGCAGACACTAATTTTGTGATACACTCTAAAACCTTGGTTTGTTTTACGTATTTTAATGTAGTAGTCATTTCAGTTTTATTTTTTTATATTTTTATAAACCTTAAACTTCCATTCACTATAGTTTCAAATCTACACATCATTGTCAAAATCTGAATAAAAAACTTACATCAACACTCGGTCCATTTTGGATTATATCGGTTGCAGGATTTTATGCTCTTTAACAACGCGAGGTGGCTGATTGTTATTTCCCAAAGGTTAAATACATGGCCTCAATTGTAGGGTGCGGACTGACCATTCTTACCTCTGTTATGTAGTGAAGGGGATTATTTACATAAATATTACGCTTCTGTGTGCTTTACAACTATGTATCCAGGGGAATTTTGCGTAAAACCGGAACATGTCTTCGGATCATGAATATCTAAAAGTTTCTGACATGCTGAAATTTTTCGCACCCCTCGGCGAGAGTCAAGGAGGAAGTTTGGAGCCCCGGCGCCCACAATGTGTGTAATTGTTCCCAGCGTAATGGAGCACTGGGGTCCCGTATATCAATGCATCGAACATTTACCGGCAAATAGTGCCCGGCGCCATGAATGTTTGAAACTTTTATACGGTTTCAGTACTAAATAGATCAACAATCATCCCGGTGAGATTAAGCGCGTGTCGTCCGCCGCGTGCTCAAAATTTTTGCCCGGTGAGTTTTTTATAATAAAACATGCGAAAAATGACGGGCAAATATCTCACCCTATATCCACCGCACCTACAGTTTTGCGTATATTGGCGGTTTATATTTTCTTTTTGCTAGGCCGGATAAAAAACTGTATCGGAAAATTTAAATTGAGATGGAAACTATATTTATAATGCAAGAGTCTGGGTTAGGGGGACTGCGCCCCGCCCATATTGCTATTTTGGACACAATGTACAAAAAACATTGTTGAGCAAAACAACCTATGCATCACTGTATCAACTTGTACTACCGTAATCCCCATTTGGCGCCAAATGCAATTTGGCCCCTGTTGGGCGCAATGTTCCAGAACATTTTTGAATTCTACTATAATGTATGAAACGGACCAATTCTTGTTCTTTATACAAAAATGAAATTTGTATTCAGTGAATAACGGAATGACATTTGTTTGAGCAAAAGAGTAAGCGGCGCAGCTTAAGTTACTCCGTGCGTAGTTTTGCATTTTAATCCCTCATGACATTTGATATAAAGAAGACATGCCACTCGCATTATACGTTAATACTAACTGAAAATTATTTAATATTTAGGAACAGGTTTCAATTAGCATATTTGCAACATATAGCC